>CM076681.1:27463491-27613491 GCA_038501925.1 Xenopus petersii | reverse complement strand
AGATAGATAGATAGAAATATACTGTAGATAGCTAGATAGATGATAGATAGAAAGATAGATAGATACTGTAAATAGATAGATGATAGATAGATAGATAGATAGATAGATAGATAGATAGATAGAAATATACTGTAGATAGCTAGATAGATACTGTAAATAGATAGATAGATAGATAGATAGATAGATAGATAGATAGATAGATAGATACTGTAGATAGATAGATACTGTAGATAGATAGATAGATAGATAGATAGATAGATAGATAGATAGATAGATAGATAGATAGATAGATAGATAGATACTGTAGATAGATAGATACTGTAGATAGATAGATAGATAGATAGATAGATAGATAGATAGATAGATAGATAGATAGATAGATAGATGATAGATAGATGATAGATAGATAGATAGATAGATAGATACTGTAGATAGATGATAGATAGATAGATAGATAGATAGATAGATAGATAGATAGATACTGTAGATAGATAGATAGATAGATAGATAGATAGATAGATAGATAGATAGATAGATAGATAGATAGATAGATAGATAGATAGATAGATAGATAGATAGATAGATAGAAATATACTGTAGATAGCTAGATAGATGATAGATATAAAGATAGATAGATACTGTAAATAGATAGATGATAGATAGATAGATAGATAGATAGATAGATAGATAGATAGATAGATAGATAGATAGATACAGTAGGTGATAGATTACATAGATAAACAGATAGATGATATAGATAGATAGATAGATAGATAGATAGATAGATAGATAGATAGATAGATAGATAGATAGAAATATACTGTAGATAGCTAGATAGATGATAGATAGAAAGATAGATAGATACTATAAATAGATAGATGATAGATAGATAGATAGATAGATAGATAGATAGATACTGTAGATAGCTAGAAGATACTGTAAATAGATAGATAGATAGATAGGTAGGTAGATAGATAGATAGATACTGTAGATAGATAGATAGATAGATAGATAGATAGATAGATAGATAGATAGATAGATAGATAGATACTGTAGATAGCTAGATAGATGATAGATAGAAAGATAGATAGATACTGTAAATAGATAGATGATAGATAGATAGATAGATAGATAGATACAGTAGGTGATAGATTACATAGATAAACAGATAGATGAGATAGATAGATAGATAGATAGATAGATAGATAGATAGATAGATGATAGATAGATAGATAGATAGATAGATAGATAGATAGATAGATAGATAGATAGATACTGTAGATAGATGATAGATAGATAGATAGATAGATAGATAGATAGATAGATAGATAGATAGATAGATAGATACTGTAGATAGATAGATAGATAGATAGATAGATAGATAGATAGATAGATAGATAGATAGATAGATAGATAGATAGATAGATAGATAGAAATATACTGTAGATAGCTAGATAGATGATAGATAGAAAGATAGATAGATACTGTAAATAGATAGATGATAGATAGATAGATAGATAGATAGATAGATAGATAGATAGATAGATACAGTAGGTGATAGATTACATAGATAAACAGATAGATGATATAGATAGATAGATAGATAGATAGATAGATAGATAGATAGAAGATACTGTAAATAGATAGATAGATAGATAGATAGATAGATAGATAGATAGATAGATAGATAGATAGATAGATAGATAGATAGATAGATAGATGATAGATGATAGATAGATAGATAGATAGATAGATAGATTCTGTAGATAGATGATAGATAGATGATAGATAGATAGATAGATAGATAGATAGATAGATAGATAGATAGAAATATACTGTAGATAGCTAGATAGATGATAGATAGAAAGATAGATAGATACTGTAAATAGATAGATGATAGATAGATAGATAGATAGATAGATAGATAGATAGATAGATAGATACAGTAGGTGATAGATTACATAGATAAACAGATAGATGATATAGATAGATAGATAGATAGATAGATAGATAGATAGATAGATAGATAGATAGATAGAAATATACTGTAGATAGCTAGATAGATGATAGATAGAAAGATAGATAGATACTGTAAATAGATAGATGATAGATAGATAGATAGATAGATAGATATATACTGTAGATAGCTAGATGATACTGTAAATAGATAGATAGATAGATAGATAGATAGATAGATAGATAGATAGATAGATAGATAGATAGATAGATAGATAGATACTGTAGATAGATAGATACTGTAGATAGATAGATAGATAGATAGATAGATAGATAGATAGATAGATAGATAGATACTGTAGATAGATATATAGATAGATAGATAGATACTGTAGATAGATAGATAGATAGATAGATAGATAGATAGATAGAGAGAGAGAGAGAGAGAGAGAGAGAGAGATAGATAGATAGATAGATAGATAGATAGATAGATAGATAGATAGATAGATAGATAGATAGATAGATAGATAGAAGATACTGTAAATAGATAGATAGATAGATAGATAGATAGATAGATAGATAGATAGATAGATAGATAGATAGATAGATAGATAGATAGATAGATAGATAGATAGATAGATAGATAGATAGATAGATAGATAGATAGATAGATAGATAGATAGATACTGTAGATAGATAGATAGATAGATAGATAGATAGATAGATAGATAGATAGATAGATAGATAGATAGATAGATAGATAGATAGATAGATAGATAGATAGATAGATAGATAGATACTGTAGATAGATAGATAGATAGATAGATAGATAGATAGATAGATAGATAGATAGATAGATAGATAGATAGATAGATAGATAGATAGATAGATAGATAGATACTGTAGATAGATAGATAGATAGATAGATAGATAGATAGATAGATAGATAGATACTGTAGATAGATAGATAGATAGATAGATAGATAGATAGATAGATAGATAGATAGATAGATAGATAGATAGATAGATAGATAGATAGATAGATAGATAGATAGATACTGTAGATAGATGATAGATAGATAGATAGATAGATAGATAGATAGATAGATAGATAGATAGATAGATAGATAGATAGATATAGATAGATGAGATAGATAGATGAGCTAGATAGATACTGTAGATAGATGATAGATACTGTAGATAAATAGATATATAGATTATTATGATTAGTTATCTGTAAACCAGTTAGCCAGAAAGCTTCAAATAATAGAAAGGACATATCCCATAGACTCAATTTTAATCAAATAATTAAAATTTCCCTTTTCTCCGTAACAAGAAAGCAATACCTTGTACTAAATCCTAACTAAGTTATAATTAATCTCTATTGGAGGTAAAGTAATCCTACTGGGTTTTATTCATGTTTAAATAATTTTTTTAGTAGACTTAAGATATGGAGATCCAAATTACAGAAAGATCGCTTATACAGAAAACCCTAAGTCCAGGGCATTCTTTATAACAGGTCCCTTACCTGTAAAACCTAGATGCTTATTGTAACCAGTGGCGTAACTATAGCGGAAGCAGACACCACAGTTGGGGGGTCTGCCTCCTCTATAGCTAATAAGAAAGCCCCTTCTTTCCCAGCCACTCTTACCTGTGGCAAGAAAGGGGGATGCAGTGGGTCAGGTACCCTGCGGGTTGTGGGTCTGGCCGCGGGTCTTCTCAATAGCAAGTTTTACTGCTTTTTTCTAATCCCGCCTACTTCCGATCTACTTCCGATCATGTCACTTCCGGTTTACAATGACAGCACTCCCTGATTCTTCATGGTCAGTGGGTCTCGGATCGGGTTGCGGATAAGGTACTTGCGGATGGGGTAGCGAGTCCAAACGGGTAAGAATGTGGGTTGCTCGTCTGGTTGCAGGTCCCAGGTGGAGTTCCAAGCAGGACTCTAACGCAAGTCTGCACTGAGTGGGTGGAGTCGGGTGGGGAGTGGGCGGAGTCATGGCAGGGCAGAGACGGGACAGGAAGTGGGTGGGAGGATGGGGATCAGAGTGCGCTGGGCCCCTCTAAAGATTTTTTTGCAGGGGGGCCCAGCACACTAGTTACGCCACTGATTGTAATGAATGTTTAAATGTATCAAGATGAGGATGGAGGCCAATATAGAGAAAAGGACCCCATAGTGAGGCTCTAGCAATATCTTACCTGCACTTCATCCCACTTTAAGGTTGTAACTTTCTGCCCCACCCTTGGCCTCCATGTTGGAAGTTCCTGGGCCACAGGGGATTGAGCCACTTCGATTCTTGGCCCTGCCGTTGAATGAACTGGCTCTGTATGATCTGGCGTAACAAGTTCTGCAGAGTGTAGAGGTGCCTGATCGCAGTTCAACCCGGTGAACCCGTCGCTACAGATGCACAGGTAACCATCGCCAAGGATACTGCAGTTTCCATGGTTACATGGGCTTTCACTACATGGGTCTGTGACAAACTGTAAGGAGAGAAAAACAGAAAGAGAAATGTTTTCTGATGGGCGTGCATATAATTTGATCTTGTTACCTACATGCCGTATTATTCTTTCTCCCTAATCTGAAATAGAATGAGAAATATAACAAGCAGTTCAACTCCAAGTACCAGAGAGGTTTCTGCTGTAGCACGAGTCCTTCCCGTGCCATTGTTTAAATGGTGGCAGAAGGCCATTCCTTAGGGCTGTGGACATTCATTCATAGCATCGATAAGTGAAAAAAATGAAAGGAACGATAATTTACATAAGGAGATGCTTTTCAAGGATGCCATTAATAGCAAGGAGGAGGTATTGATGAAAAAAAGAAAGGACATCAGAAAGATCACCTGTTATATACGGACTATGCCTATGCCTGCCTGCGTATCATCTACTTATTTCTTAGGGATGTAAAGTGCCCTGACCAATTTTTTTAAAGACTGAGACTCTTTTAATGTTTGTCCAATCTAATGAATAGAATTAGCTCAGGGTGCCCTTCTTAGCACTTTTACCATTTTTTCTACTTTTCACAATATGAAGTATCAGTTTTTTAAAACCCTATTTTAATGAATGTGACCAATAGCACCCCCTGCTGCTCATTTTAGTGGCTACAGTTGGCTAAAAATTAGTTTCCCGATAAAAGGAATGTTTTTTGAGCAGAGAGAAGTCACCTGATGTTTTTCCGGTCAGTTCTAAGAATAAGCAACTTTAAGATGTTTCTGTTGAAGATCAGCCAGCAGGTGATGCTGTTCTTTAAATTCATAATATCAGCAATTTAAAAACTACTAATATTAGGGGAAAAAATGTGTTTAGAAGGGCAATTTTACATTAATTACATTTGAGGGTTTACTTTTCCTTTAAGATTTTTTTTTAACACAAACACTTGGTGCGTTGAAATAAAAAAAAAAATTCAGTATAAAAAAAACTGCTTCAAAAGGCGCTCTGAGCAATTTTACATTTATTGGATTTGAGGGTTTACTTTACTATTCAGTCCCAGTATCTCTAAATTTTGTAAAGCCGTATTTGCAGCAATGCCAGCTTTTGGGCATACTCACCCCAAAAACGCTAAACTGTTGTTGCTGCCAAAGATGCTTTGCAATGTATAGTGTGGGCACTAAACAGTTGCAATTGCACAAAATACATTTTGATTTCAATGTGCCAACAGTAGGAACAAGAGCAACTGCAAATAATACCCAGGTACTCACAAGGCCCAACTCATATCACTATCAGCTAAAAGTGTGCAGTGTACAATATCGCTAATATACTGCAGGGTTGGCCTCTTTTAATTGACCTCATCTACTGTACTCAGTCAATGCATAAATGAAGTCCAAATATTGACAGTCTCCCATTAAGGGTCAGGCCACACTGGGCGTTTTGGGAAGATTTGGTCGCCTGGCAACTAATCGTCTCGTCTAATCGTGGCGACCAATCTTCACATGCGGCGGGCAACTTCGGAAAACAAATTGCCTCGTGTGATTAGCGTCTGCGTTTTTTCATTTTAGCCGGCGCAGAGTGAGGGAAGGCATTTGGGGAGATTGGTCGCCGCAAAGACGAGGCGATTAGTCGCCAGGCGACCAAATCTCCCCAAAACGCCCATTGTGGCCTTACCCTAACTGAAAAGCTAAAAACTAAAGACCAGTCACTGTCAATAACCCCACTATTGAAATAAGTAAGCCTCTGCAGAACTACCCAAAGATGGAATTTAGGTGGGGGTGAAGCAACATATCATTTATACTGTATATCGGTCCATATTCACACCCACCCAGTTTGCCGAACATATGATTTTTTAAAAAAGCACAAAATAGCATGTTTGCACTGGCAGCTTTTAAATCATGGACATTCCTCTTGTACACTGGAATCCTTTGGGTCCTGTATAATCCTTGTTTGCGAAGCCGCAGCTAAATCTGGAGTCTCCTTTCTTACACCTCTGCTTAATTAGCTTTATTTATACGACTGAAAGGTTCGACTTGATGGACTCCTTTTTTCAGTGTCATTGACTATCCTGCTACGTTCTTTGTTTATTTTGTGTTTATGTTGTCTCCTTGTAGACTATTGCAGGCCCCAGGTTTCAGGCCCCAGGTTGACCAGTTTTAGCAATATTTATTTAAATTGTATATGAATTAGGACCTCATGGGGCCACTATACCTTCTGGGCCCCTTCCTCTATACTGCAGTATTTGATGTAATAGACACGCCACATAATAATATACTGTATTATACAATACTGCTACTGCAAGGTGACTTTCCTCATTGTAAGTTAAGGTCATTTTTAACTACAAGGGGCATGCCACTAAGCACCTCACTATGACAAGATAAAGCTATGGAAGTATACAGTATACAGTATAAATACAGCAATATACATTATCTGCTTCAAATGATTGCCTGTGTCTGCACAGGTTTCCCCCCAGACGTCTACAAACATACAGGGAGGTTAACTGGTTTATGATAAGACAAACCAGTATATTTGTGTATGTACATCTGTCTGTGGGCACCATTGAGGCAGGATGAGATATAAGGGTAGCACTATATAAATGCTGGCACTATATAAATAAAGGCTCATAATAGTATGGCAAAATGATATGTTGTAATAATGCTGCAAGTAATTGATACAGGAAGGTACAAGAAAGTTGCTAAATATAAATGTAAAAAATAAAAGAAACAACATTCCATCCATACCTATTGCCGATGGCTTTGAATAGGCCTTTCTCAAGTATGTACAGTAGAAGACTGCTTAGTTAACTTGGGCCCCTGCAGTGTTTCATAGACAAAGGAAAATGCCTAGCCAGTGCACCAGGGAAAGGAAGCTTTATGATGGCATTTGTTATCCTGCTGATCTCTGCTCTTTTTTCCCTACTCTACTTTAATGGTGCCCACCCCCACCAATATATCAACTCTTTTAATGACTTGGATAAATTGAGTCATTAGTCTCTTCTCCTCCGTGCAGTCCCAAAGGGTTGCATCTCTGTCTGAAAGAAATTGCTTGGTTCCTCTATCTCTCTCCTCCCCCACTATCTCCATCACTTTCTTTGTCTCTCGGCCCCTATCTGTGTCACACTATTTCTTTTTTCCCTTTCTGTTTCAACTTCCATTTCTAATGGCGTAGACCCTATCACCTATTCTTTTACATCCTTCCTCCAACTGTGACTCCCTTTTATTTATTCTTTATTCTTAACTCCCTCTTCTCCATATTCCAGTTTTGTTCTTGAAAGAGACACAAATCACAGTTATCTCTGCTCCCTTGCTATTCCTCATAATGCTGCCTGTCAGTGAACTTTTTGTGAAGATGGGTATCTACAGAGTCCATACAAGATGACTGAACAGCATGCCATTTGCTTCCCCAAAATTACTGCACAAAACACATTTGGACTCTAGCACAAGCAAACAGACCTGCAATTTCTATATAGAAACAGCAAAAAAACTCACTTTGCAGGGGTGAGAAGTATGTGTATGGGGTCTTTAATCCCAAAATCTTTTTATCCAGAAAGCATTTCCCTTAGTGTACTGTTTAATAACTTGCACCTCTTTCTAAATGTTGTAGGGATGCACCGAATCCAGGATTCGGTTCAGGATTTGGCCAGGAATCTGCCTTTTTAAGTGGATTTGGATGAATCCTTCTGACCGGCCGAACTGAATCTGAATCCTAATTTGCATATGCAAATTAGGGGTGGGGAGGGAAATTGCATGCCTTTTGTCACAAAACAAGGAAGTAAAAAATGTTTTTCCTTTCCCACCCCTAATCTGCATATGGAAATTAGGATTCGGTTTCGGCTGAATCTTTGGCGAAGGATTCGGGGGTTCGGCCAAATTCAAGATAGTGGATTCGGTGCATACCTAGAAAGTTGCTTTGGGGTCATTATAATTTTGCAGCCGTACATAGGGTTGCCTCTTACAACATTAGGGGGTTATTTAACAAAATCCAAAATTTTCTCACTATTTTCTGAAAACACTCCAACCAAATCCGCGCTGACCCCCCCCCCCCCTATTTATCAATACATTTTCACGAAAATATCTTGTACAGGAAAAGACTATAAAATCATGAATATAATAAAAATTTTCCGATTTATTGCCGAAAACTGACTTTTTCGGATTTGATGCACAAAAATTGTGATTTTTTTTGGATTATCGCGTGACAACCATGAAATCTTCGGAATATTGAACGAAACCCAGTAATCTATGTGTGAGGTGTCAAAAGTCATCTACGAGGGGATTTGCAAGAGACAAGCAGATAAGGTACAAGATAATGTGGGTCAAATAGGCTGAGTATAAATTAGGGCTGAATTATTGTAGTGTAGAGTAGAATCAAAGGAATTCCATATGATCTCTTAGTCCAGATCCACACATGCTGGTATTTCTGACCTGGTGCAGTCCTTTCTTAGTTCACATAATTAGCCGTAAATCCAAGTCCCAGGTTTAGTCCCTTCTCCAGAGAATTGAACGTTTGCATTAATTTGTATTCCCACACTTTTCTATCATTGTCTGTTTTAAAGTTGCCCTTAAGAACCAAAATTCTTAGATCCTTTATGGAGTGATGAGGGCCATTGAAGTGATTCCCTATTGGTGTGTCCAGTTTTTTATTGGTTATAGGGAATCGGTGGTGTGTATTTCTCTTTCTCAGAGTTTGCCCAGTCTCTCCTATATACAGTCCCCTGAATTGCATTTAGTGCATTGTATTAAATACACCACATTGGAAGAGGAACAGTTGTAGTGACCATGGATGCTGTATTCCTCTAATGTGTCCAGAATTGGTATTTTGTCTGAAGTCACGATGTGTGGGCAGGTTTTGCATTATTTTTTGCTACAGGGGTATGTTACATTTTTGGTGGGGTGCAATCATTTGGAATTCCTTTGATTCTACTCTACACTACAATAATTCAGCCCAAATTTAAACTCAGCCTATTTGACCCACATTATCTTGTACCTTATCTGCTTGTCTCTTGCAAATCCCCTCGTAGATGACTTTTGACACCTCACACATAGATTGTGATTTTGTTGATCATTTGACCTATGAGCTGAATGTTGTATATATATATATATCAGAGAACGTCACAGCTTCATTGTAATCAGATTGAAAAAGGAACTAAAATGTTCTGAAAGCTTGCTATGATTATATTAGTTAGCCAATAAAGGTATCACCTTTATACCACTTTTGTTATTTTTTATTTCAAAAGAGTTACCCTATAACTTTTTGTTCTGTAACAGCATAATTCATGGGACTTCATGCTTAAAAATCATTTTCATTTATCTAATTTTATCGCTGTTTCTATACCATCCCTGCCAACCTCTTGCCTTGTTTCTGGGCTACACTTTAAACACTAACATTATTATTTTTCTCCACATTGATTTCTTAATTAACACCATGCTGAGTTAAATTGTGTGTATTATTTCATCTGCTTGTGTGTTTCCCAGAGTTTTCCAGGCACTGACTGTATGACAACCAATTAAACAAGTTTTATTTTTTTTAATTTAACAACTATTTCCACATTGTTTTTCATGACATACGGATGATGCAAATTCCCAGGCTTATTTTATTAGTCTTAATGTATAATTAATTATATACACCCAGCAAGAAAAGTGTCTTATTGGACACATAAAAGCACCATGTGGTTGTGAAAACCTACATTAGAAAATGCATTGTCTGTTATGTTGTCAGATATACTAAGCTCTCTTTGAATTTTCATAAACCGCCTCACTTGCTGAGATGAACTATAGGAGGGAACCTGCAGTTTAACTTTCTACTCTAATAAAGACAGGCTTTTATTTTATTACTTTAACCCTCCCATCTGCCTTTATTTTGCCCTTTTTTTAATGATTTCTCCTTTACTGTCTTTTCCTGTTTTACTTTAATCTTTCTTGGACTTTTCTTAAACCTCTTCACTTGCTGAGATGAACTACTGTTGTATAGGAGGGAACCTGCAGTTTCACTTTCTGCTCTAATAAAGACAGTTAGACTATATAGCCTGGGGTTTAACAGTAAGCATAGGGGCCTGGCAGAAAATGTAGTCTTGCGACCCCCATTCGATTATTTTTTCTCTCCTTCTTCTTTGCTTCTTTCTTATACTTTATGTTATTACTCTTCTCCTTAATCCTCCCATCTGCCTTTACGTTGCCCTTTATTTAATTATTTCTTCTTTCTGCATATCCCTTTCCCTATTTTTGTTATTCTCTTTCCCTTCCATCCTACTTGCAAAAAATGAAGGCAAGAAAATTATAATGGCAATTTTGATTTTTTTTTTTTTTTTTTATGCTACAAAGCTGCCTGTTCTCTCCTCCTTCTTGTTAACTTTATCCGTTTTATACAAAGTAACTCTCCCCATGGGATATATGGTTGTAGATTAAATTAACAAAACTGGCCTCCAAAGGAGGAATTGTGATGTTGGAGTAAAGATGATAGTAAGTTGATCAAGTAGGAAGCATCAGGTATGTAGTATTTGTCACGTCGGCACCCTATATCCAGAACCCAAGCTAAGCTCCCTGGTCACGGCTCTCACTTCTGCCTATAATTACCGCCTTTCACCTCGGGAGGAGCCCTCGGCTAATCGGATGCTGCCAGGTCTTATATGAGAGAGGAGCAAAGCTAACGGTTCTGGACGAGCAAAGGGGCACGATCGTCTCAGGTCTCACCAGGATACTGGAAGGAAGAACACCACCAGGAACAGGCAGGCCGGGCCAGCACAAGCAGAGAATCGCCAGACAGGCCGGAATCAGGATCGGAGAATGTAGAATAGTCAGTGGACAGGCAAAGGTCAGATTGGAGAGGTCAAAGTAGTCACAAGCAGGCAGGATCAGGATTGGAGAGGTTGGAGAAATCAGGCAGGCAAAGGTCAGGATTGGTGAGGATCAGAATAGTCAAAAAGGCAGGCAAGGGTCAAAACCAGAAATAACAAATAGAATTAGGCACCTAGGAACTTTACAAATAGTACCAACAACACGCAATGAGTTAAACTACAAGGCCCCTTTAAATAGTTTAAATTCGCGCCATTACGCAATAACGTCATCACGCCAGCGCATAACCAAGGGAGCACGCGCGCCATAGAGGAACCGGCACTGCAGGGGAACAGACGCATGCGGCGGGCGTCCCCGCTGGAGGCATGGCGGGCGCCCCCGCATGCAAACGGGTAAGGTTTCCATACAGTATTGTATTAAATGTATCTTTCAAAAATTGTCTTGAAAGTCTTTTTACTTTGCATTCATCAGCCACAATTGCTGGGACTCTCTTATAAAACAGAAAAAGCTCAAATAGATTTAATGGAAATTAATTACATGAGTAAGCAAGTCCCTAACAGTATTAGGCCATATACACATTGGTGTTGAGGACCAGCTGTACCTTAGTTGATCTAAATCAGTGGTCCCCAACCCTTGGCTGTTGCCCCCAGTAGACTCAAAGCAGCTGCTTATTTTTTAATTCCAGTCTTGGAGGCAGATTAACCCATAATCTGAACCCTCATGAACGTTTTGCATGCTTGTGTTGCTCTGAAAATATTTATTTACATTTGAAAAAAAGGTTTGGGATCCCTGATCTAAATGGACATTCAGTACACACAGATTACATTGTAATCCCTACATGATTTATTATGGGGGATTTGCTAAAACTCAAGTTTTTCATACTGTATAGAAAAAAAATTAGACCAAACTCCCAATCCCGAAAGGCCCTTAATTTACCAATCAACCTTTTTCGGTTTATCAATCAAAAACCAGTCCAAACCCCTCAAAAACCATAACTGCAAGAAACATCTTCAAATTGTTAAAGGGATCATCTGCCAATGACTTCTACACGATTTTGATTCGGATTTTTAGCAGCTTTGGAGCATAATGAATCTCGACAAATAATGAGGTTTTTTTCCCTCTAAAAATTCAACCAGAAAAAAATCGAGGCTTTAAAAATGGGCCCCTATGTGTGTCAGACCTTTGGGTCCAATTTCTGCAAAGAGTGTTCATGGAAGGCTGTGTAACTAATATAAAGTCCTCCAACAGATAGGATATACTGTGTATACTGTGGCAAGTGTCCATCTCAAGGAACTAGAAGAACAGTCCCAGATGGCATTATATGTTTAATATGTTTAATCCCAGATTAGCATTATATGTTGAAATCAGTGTACTGTGTCAGGTATCACAACCAACAAAGTCATCCATATAGATTCAAAAGAAGTGTTATTGGCTTATACTGGAAAAGGTATAAGCAGAAATGTCAACATAATAATACTATATTCTTGTAAAGCCCAACCCTGAACAGTGTGGCCAGTTTTGGAGACCAAAAATTTCAGGATGGTGAAATAATTCATACACAAAAGGAGATGTTGGATGGTGGAACAGTACACCCAAGAGTTTTATACTGACTCATAGAATCGTAGACTCTTAAAAGAATCTTCCAGAATCAACATAACATGAGCACATCTAAAGATCTAAACAACCATAATGGTTGTTGGCACAGCAGGTCACAAAAGGGGGAAGAAAGCAGAATATGACCTTGAAGCGTGTATCCTTGAATAGTTTGTCCTTGAAAATATTCATGCAAAAATAATATCTTCATGTGTATGAAGCAACTGCAAATTTTTTTGTAAGTTCCTGGACGGAGTAGTAACCTGTCAATGGTTTAATTTCCTGTATAAACAGGGAAATGTGCAAAGTGTAGTTCACCTTGGTCATTATGAACATGGGTGTATTATCCATAAGCTTTTTATATGAAGCATTTTATTGTACAAAATGTTGCATTTGATTTTGGTTCTGCTGCACCCCCTCATTGTTCTCCTTTTATTCTAACGTTTAGCCGATGGTTCCTCCAGAACTTCATTTTTTCTTTGAAAGTGTTAAATAGTATTAAACTGAGGTTAATGAATATGGTAAATATAGCAAATTCACCAAAAGTCAAAAACAAATTTTATTCCAGACTCTGTATCCATGTACAAAGCTAATTGTAGTACAACCTGTGTGGTTTTTTTAGAACTGCAAACATTTCATTATATTTTAATTCCTATTTCAATTTTCTTCTGTTACTGTTACTGAAAACTTATAGAAGTTATGTTGAGTTCAAAGATTATTTTTTTATTTTATTTATGAAGGAATGAGAAGCTGGAGAATTTAAGATTACCCATCACCCTCATGTTTTGCAGCTGCCAGGGATAGGAATAATGGCTTTCAAGCACCCTGCTTGTACAGTCTTAACAATGGGGCAATAAATACAGTAAACCTTCAACACTGTCAGCAGCTACACTTACATGGAAACTGCGAACTGCTATGTACAAGTCAATAGTGACTTGTTTTGTTCTCACTTCAGAGGGACTGTTAAGGATTCCATGTATAATGCTTGGAAATATTTCCTATTAGTCAATAACTTGTAATATATCAAACTGAATTATAAAAGTGAAATAATTGTAGCAGGGTCCAGCCAGCAGGTTCAGCAGGTGGCCATAAATAAGCAGGTTTAAATGAGAATTCAACCCCTTATTAAAAAAAACCTACCCTACATAGACCCCCCCAGCCTAGCTGCAACCTGGGCATATGCCCCTAAGTCTTTACTTACCCCTCTGTGCAGATTCTGACCAGTAGAGTTCATGGGCGCCATCTTCAGCCGCTTCGGTAATCTTCGGAATGAGACCGGCATTTTTGTGGGTTTCGGCGCATTCGCAGTTGTCGCAAAACAGAAAATTGCTCTAACTGCTCATAAGCCGTTATGCTGGTCTCATTCCGAAGCGTACCGAAGAGAAGACGATGGCTGGCGTGTAGTGATGTGCGGGCCGGCCAGATACCCGTGGGTTCTCCTTAAAAATGCTGATTTGGGCCCTTCAGACTGATTTGGAAGCTTATCTGCCCTTGTATGTAGCCCTCTAATGGGCTCACCCAAAAATCAGGCTCGATTTTCCAGTCAGATTGGTCCTTGATTCAATCACCTGCATTAAAGTCATTATGATCCCTTCAGATCGGCCCAATATCTCCCACCTCAAGGTGGGAATATCAGTGAAAGAGCCACTAATTTACAACATATGACCTGCTTTATCTCCCTCAAACTGTAAAACCATAACCCAGAACAGAATCAGTAATCAGTTCTTGTACAGAAACAATGTAAGAGTCCCCCATTTGCTGATCTTCATATAAAGAGTTGAAGAAACAGTAGCAATGCATTGCTCTTTGCTTAAGGTAGTGTCCTGTGCGGGTCCATTTTTTGAAACCTGACCCATATCCGCAATCCACAATACGCAATTTGACCCGCATGTTCCCGCTACCTGACCCGCAATAGGCCAACTAACCTTCTGACCCGAGGGACATGGGAAACCGGAAGTGATGTCACATTTGACCAGAACCACAAGGGAGGATGGAAGGGATCAAGCCCAACCACTTTGTGGGTATTTCACGGGTACCGACCCGATGCAGGACTCTAGCTTAAGGCCTTCGGCCTTCCGATTGGTATCCGTTGCCTCTTTAAACATTTTCATACAATACCTGCTCTCTATTGCCTCTCCCATACTATTCACTCCAAACCATAGTTTATTAAAATTACCTTCTTGAAAGTCCCATGCTCTGGACTCTATAGAGGGATGACAGTTGGTGATCCATCATTTAATTCAATTATATAGCCTTTCTATGGCAGATATATTTGGTAAAAAAAAATTCAGTGGAATTTTGTCAGTGTTTTATCTAAACCAGAGGCCTTTGGATTTTCCAGTCTAGCTGTCCAACCTTTCACAGTCCCACCATTCAAAATTACAGACAATAAAGGGTTTATATAACATTACTGGTATCAATGAGCAAAGTTCATGTCCATGGAAGACCAGTGAGTGTCAGCACAGGGGCACCACTGACTCAGCAATTAATACACAATAAATCTGCCTAATGTCTCTAATATACTTGCATACTAGTGGGCCCTTCCATCCAGTGGTTTAGCCAGTGATTACTAAATGTAATAATGTACAGACAGACTGTTCCTCTGCACTTTGTACAGAGACATTCTAGTTTTGAGCTACTGTATTCTGGGACTGATTCCTGTTGGCGTCACTTGGGTCTTTGTATCTCACTTTCAAGTGGTGTGGGCTGGCAGCTGGGAGGTGGTAAATTGTAAAAAAAACAGCTTGTTTTCATCTTCAGTTACATAATTAACCCTATTGTTTAATTTGTGAAATGACCAATAATATCTAATTGGTATTTGTATGTGCCCCACTGATCTAAATGCATATGTAAGTACTGTGTTGGTATTAGTAGGTTAATTTGTGCTCTTTGCATGAACAATTGAAACAATAGAAACAGCCATACCATAGTCCCTCATACGCTCTGTGCTTGTTCGTCCCATGGACTAGTTTGAAAAAGAGCTTCTGCAGTCAGCTCTCATATGGCCAAATACATTAAATGGGACAGCACACTCTGGTGAATTAAAGAAAACATTTTTATTAACCTAAAAGCAAAAAATAAAGGTATGCCCCTATGTGTTTCGACCCATAACGGGGGTTTCATCAGGGCAAAAATATATACAAAAGGCAGAAAAAGATATTACCTAAGGTAATAATGGGTTTTCATCAGGGGAAAAAAATGCAGAAAGAGGTCTTAAAGTAACAGTTCAGTGTAAAAATAAAAACTACAGTAGGTAAATAGGCTGTGCAAAAAAAGTTTCTAATATAGACAAAAATATAATCTATTGAGGCTGGCGTCTGTCTAACATAACAGCCAGAACCCAACTTCCTGCTTTTCAGCTCTCTAACTCTGAGTTAGTCAGCGACTAAGTGGGGCCAAATGGGACATAACTGTTCAGTAAGTTTGCAATTGATCCTCAGCTTTCGGCTCAGATTTAAAAGCAACAGATATGACTCATGTGGCCCCCTCAAGTCTCTTATTGGTTACTGCCTGGTAACCAATCAGTGGAAACCAAGAGAGCTATTATGTTAGACATCCAGTCACTCCAGCTTTTATACATTACATTTTTGGCTAACTAACTATATCAGAAACATTTTTTATTTTGCACAGCCATCTATTTACGTTATTTTTATACTGAACAATTCCTTTTTGGTTACCACTTAAGGTGATATCTCTTTCTGCCTTTTTTGTATATTTTTTATCTGATGAAGATCCGTTATGGGTCGAAACATGTAGGACATACCTTATTTATCTAACCTTGCTGTAAATCTCATATGACCACCTTACTTGCAGTACGCCCATCAAAACTAACCACTGATTGGTTGCTGTGGGTTACTACATTGAGGGAACGTTGCGCCTCATGTTTGCAAATGAGTTTATCTCAAGTTTATTCTATTCAATAGTCTGTATTTAAGGCTGGGCTGTCTCAATGTGCAAGGCTGGCAAGGGACTGGGCTTCCATTAGGTGCATCAGGAGCATTTCTGACTACCTGTAAACCATTAATGTTTTTAGCTAATGTATACTGAAAAGTTGCTCAGACTTATATTTTCTTTTATTATACAAAGCAGTTTTTGGATGAAGAAATCTCAACCCTGCTGGTCTCTGATATTAAAGGGGAACTCCGGCTTCCAAACCAAAATTTGATAAAGAGGGCCACATAACACAGAAATCCCGAATATATCCATCACAGTTACCTGTTTCTTCAAATAGTATGAATAAGTGCCATTTTCTATGCTGAAATCCAGCATCATTTGAAATCGTGGCAGGGAAGGAGGGACTAAACCACTGAAGTTAAAAATTGTAAAAACTTCTCCACAGCTTACAGACAGCAGGCAGGGACTACATTAACCACAATACATTGCACTTGACAGCTGGCTGTTGATACAAAGTAACAGTAGTCAGCCAGCTCAGCAAAGTAGTCAGAAAGATCAGCAGGGGGCTAGGCTTAGGGAACTGTCAGAAACCATTAAAAATCATGAAAAGTCTGCATTTTTTAAAAAAATTATGTATATTGAAAAGTTGATTGAAATTATGTTTACTTTTCAAAAAGCTTTAGTTGTGTTTTTGTGGAGTTCCCCTTTAATATTCTGCCCCAGTATTCCTTAGAGCTTCTGATCTCCCGAGCATTATCTAAGAAACCTGCTGACCTAATTTCCTTTCTCTAATGCTTAGAAGAAAGAAATAGAAAGAAAAAAGGAAAATAACATGCCGACAATTTCACTTTAATGTTCCTGATGCAATTAACCCTGTTACTGAAGCTCTCTCCCAAGCATGCTGATTAAAGCTCCATATTTCTAGCTACATAGGAAGTATACTCTGTTCAGAATACCAGAATAAAATCTGGGTGGATGGAAGGAATTTTGTGGGTTTCTATGGTAACCATATTCATACCAGTGTTAGAGCAACGTTCCACAGCGTGCATCTATTTTCCATGATATACAGACTTGATCTAATTTTATTATTGTTATCCTTTTTTTATATAGGGCAGATGCATTCCACAGCACTAGACAAAGACTGGTTTTATTTCTTCATACATTCTCTAAAGGGAAGGTCATTGCCAGGAAATGTCCTCAGTGAAAGACAACATATACATATACAGTGAATCAGTAACTATAATATTGTTGTCAAAATATCACCTCCGCACAGAGCCGGGCTAGGCTGGCCAGGTGCCCTATGCAGGCTAGTCGTGCGCACGGGCAAACTGCTACTTGCGTATGTGCAAATTGGTGCTTGGAAGCGCAAATACGGCCAAATAGAAAGACAGTCAGAGAGAGGGGACCAGACGCTGCCTACCCCTAGTTCTGGCCCTGCTCCCCCACTGAATTCCAGATGTTTCCATTGGGGGCCACAGTGTTACACTGAATGAGCAGGACCAATGAGTTTTTGAACGCAAGGCAACACAAGTTACTATTATTTCCATCTCATTTCCATTCCAATAGCTCCATGATTTAATACCCTAGCTCAACCCAATGCATTCCCCCCCACACACACACATACACAGGGAGTCATACCACTCCAGTCTAACTCAACCCCCCCTCCACCACCACAGACAGCATTATTTGGAGTGGATAGGCCATAGACAGGTACCTGCATGGACTCCATCAAATATGTTTAGCCCCCACATAATGCCCCCTGTTCCAGGCCAAATAAAATAAAGCAATGGCTCTTTGCTAAGTTGACTGGTTGGCTGCATTGTGTTGCAGACCTGCCAAAAGACTAGACTGTTTTTTTTTTTTTGGTGTATAGCTGAGACCAATTCCAGCCCATAGGCTGGAATGCACCTCTCTCCATCTCTCCAACTCTGATAATTCCAAGCATCAACCCCCACTTCTAAACTCCAGTTGAGCCTTGCCACGGAAGCCACACTTTGTCTGAGCACAAAAAAATTATTTTTCTCAGTCAGCACCTATCCACCCACTGGCCTTTCATTCGACTGGTCATGGACTTGCACAACAACAATGACAAGGTACTATTCCACAGCCAAAACACCAGATATCCACAGTTTTATTTTAAAATGAATATACTGCACTACATGACTAAATTGAAAGGAAGGCTTTGGGAAGATACTGGACAGATAGCGAAAATAAGAAGAATCAATGTTTCTGAAAGGCTAGCATTCCTAAACTGTGGGTGTTGCTCCTCTAGGGAAGTCCAAAGCAGTGATTGGGCAGCAGTCTGGGGGGCACATATTTGGCACAAATGCTTATTTGTTTGTCAGTACTTCCTAAACTATAGCAGGGTGCTATTATAAAATTGTCTCAAAACAAGAAATGATGTAATGCAAAGGTGTGGCTGGTAAAAAAAGAGTAAAAGAGTGACCCACAGACCTAACTACCCACACCAATACCAGCATCTGGAAATCCTACCCATATCCTGCAAAATGCTACATTATTGTGTACCTGGCCGGCCACCTGCAGGACTGTGAAACCAGCATTGCAGAGTAAAACAAAGGACAGATACAGCTGTAAATGTGTAATATATATAATGACTATGAAGATTCTCATTTATCCAGGTCATGTTATATCTACTATAATTAAATCTAGAGCATCTGGACTTACTGAATAATTATCACAGTAACTACACAGCATTCAGACCTCTGTGAGTTTCAACTGTCACCTCTATGAAAAATTACTGATTGGATTATTGAAAGAGTTTATATGCCGAAGACTCCCTGTATCAGTCAGTTGAACTGAAGAAGCTGCTCGGATGAGTAGTGAAATGTCTTTAATGATTACTCAGCAAGTCCAGTTGCTGTAGATTTACTTTATACTAGATGTAATATTTATAATAGGAAACATCTCAGAATATAACAAACTTTCATTATGCAAAACTTTGTGTTTGGGTTTACAATCCCTTTAAAGCACAGCAATAGAGATGTGAGACTGAAATGCTCTAGCTAAAATCAGTATAATCAAGATGCTGTGGTTACAATAGGTAATGCATATGAATCCAGCACACTGAAGATCAATTTGTTCTGAACTCTTAAGATGTTATGCATGATTAATATTGAACTTTACAAAACTGTTATATTAGTCTGCTACATTTCTGAATAGGGCTCTCTAGAATATTAAAGAGGACCTGTCACCTTGAGACATGAGTAATATATAGTTTTCCCTCCTTAGTTAAACCCTTTAGTCAGCTGTTTTTGTCTATATCCGAAACAGATTAGAAAATATCCTATATGTAAAAAGTGTTTCATAGGCGCTGCCATCTTGAAACAGGACCCCTTTGTGTTTTGTGTGTGGGCTGAGCCAAACTGCCAAATCTCATGCATGGCTAGTCATAGAGTATACTCTGTGATAGAAAAATGTAGGGCTATGGCGAGAATGCCCACTTTAAAGAGCATTCTTTTGGTTGATCAATATATGCCTCAGCAGAAATAAGACATAAATTATTGCTTATGCTTTTGTTGTGTAAATTTTTTCTGCAGGTATATTATGAAGTGAGACAGTAGCACTTGTATTGTAGCTAAAGTGACTACTGGTAGCTGTCCAACTACGAATATTAATAATAACTAGGAGCAGCTGGAAAATGAGAGGAGAAATGTAGGTATTTATTCCCAGTGCCAAATATAGTGTAAGACCTGAAATAATGCAGAATCAAGCCTCATCAAGCCTTTTCTAAATAATCATCAGATGATCCCTCAAACCAGTGGAAGGCAGAATCTTCAGTTAATGAAAACGTATTTATTTTCTTATTTTCATTTGCTTGTGACTGCATGTGGGGGGTTGGCTACTCATGGAGTTGCACCTATAAGGCAGGTCAACAGAACTCACACACAAACTCAGGCACACACTCAGACACACACACACTCAGGCATACACACACTCACAGACTCAGGGATACACACACTCACAGACTCAGGGATACACACTCAAACACAGACTCAGGGACACACAGAAATACTCTAACACACACACACAGAAATGCACATCACAGGCACATGTTTCACAAAAGACTGACCATTAAATCAAGGTGAACAGTCACTAACAGAGCACTCCATAGCGTAGCCTTATCAAGTCTCTAAAATAAATAAACAAAGTACTGTTCACATTTCACAAAAGCCAGACCATTAAATCAAAGTGAAGTAAACTAAGTACGCTTCAGTCAGACACGAGTTCCAGCTAGAGGACTCAGGGCAAACGCTGTCGGAGTTTCCTGCTGCCTTATTTTTCTCCTCCGTGTGGGAGGTGAACTCTCACGAGATTTATAGTTTTTCCCTTGAGGCTTTGCGTGCCGACTTTCAGAAAGTCAGACTGGTAGAGTCTCATGCACTCTTTGAAAACACTGCATTAGTTACATTTATTCAACAAAAAGATGCTGCTATGTGAGTATTTATAACTCTTTAATTACAGTCCTACTGTCAGCAAAAAAGTGACAGGTTTCCTTTAATGCTGGAATGTGCAGGTATGATGGTAGGCACTGGATAAATGAGCTTAAATGTTGAACTTATAAAACAATTGCACATGCACTATTACACTGAGGGGCATATTCATCAAGGGTCGAATTTAGAAAAAGACCAACCGAAATTAAGTCAACGTTTTTTTTTTTGGTCAAATAGGTCAGTTTTTGATCGAATAGTTCCGTAGTCGACTGAATTAGAAACGTTCAAATCTAATTAATAGCACATTCGAACCAATTTGATTCAAAGTTTTTCCAAAAAAAACCTTCGATTTTACTAAGTCCACCGATTGACTCCAAATAGGTTGTAGGTGGTCCCCCATAGGCTAAAACAGCAATTCAGCAGGTTTTAGATGGCGAATGGTCGAAGTCGAATTTTTAAAGAGACACTACATGATAAATTTCGATATTCGAATTTGTTTACAAATTCAAATCGAATATGGACTATTCCCTAGTAAAAATACACAAAAAATAGCTTGAATTTGAATTTTTTTCACTTGAAAATTCACCTTGACCTTTGATAAATCTGCCCCAAAATGACAGTCAGAGTTTAAAAACAAAATACCATATCCATGTGGATATACCTCCTAACATTTTGGAAACAGAAAGAAGGACGGAGTGTGGCAAAAAAAAAAAAAAAAAATTTGCCAGGTTATGAAAGTTTGAACACATATATGTAGTTTTTATGTTTTATTACAGTTTTACTAATGAAGGTGAATTGCCCTTTAAGCTGTGAGCCAAACGTCTCCCAAGGGACAAAACTGTTACAAATGTATCAAGTATCTATTCTGGGCTCTCTGCCAAGAGCCAATTAAGTTAGAAACATTGTATCTCTTTTAGCTGTTCAGTGCAGAGAAATAGGGACTTTCCGGTTCAGTGCAGAGAAATCGGGACTTTCCAGTACTAACGAGGGACTGGGGGTTGAGCTGTCAAAAGCAGGACTGTCCCACAGTTGGGAGGTATGATGTGAATAACAGGTATTAGTAGAAGATTCATTATTTCAAATTTCCTTTAAAAACAAAAGTTATGGCTGATATTTATGGTTGAGAACCACAGTATGCATAAGGTCAAAAGACTTGGTCCTTGGGGAATATATAAACAAGCTGTGTAGCCATGGGAGAAGTCATTTTAGTGATTTCTGATCCCATGACTAAACTCACTTTCTCTAAAACCACAAAGTCATGACATTTATTAAAAGATCTGAACTGCTGTACAAACGGGAAAAGTTGGAGAAAAGTCCTGAAAAACCTCAAAATCACAAATCAAAAAAAGAACTTCCAGTTATAAAAGGGACATCTGCATTGACTTCCACATGATTTCAACAGGTTTTAGCTAGAGAATTTTCTCTTTTTCCAGCTTTGAATGGCTGCCCCCATGGCTACACAGCAGCTTGTTTATGTAAACTACATTAGTGTTTCTGTAGCAAACACACCAGTTTTACCAGTACGGCACAACAATACATTACGGTTTTATTACTTTAAAAGATTAACATTTTTGGTGTTACTGTTCCTTTAAATCAGCCCCTTAGTCGATCAAGTCCTCCAATGCAATCTGGTCTCTGAAAGTCTACAGAAAGTCCCTGCTAAAGCCTTGTTTCATTACATCTTTCCAGCCACTGAAATCAGGGCTGATGCTTACAATGTCTCATACCTCCCAACATTTTGGAAATAGAAAGAGGGAGAAAAATATATTTTTGATCACTTCCATTTTTGTGATCACCATGTTCATTTACAAAATTTTGCAGGTTATGAAAGTTGGAACACATTTCTGTGTTTTTTATGTATTACAGTTTTGTTAATGAAGGTGAATTGCCCTTTAAGCTGCAAGTCACAGTTTCCCCAAGAGACCGGCTTATCTTAAATTGTTACAACTGTTTCTTTGCTTATCTTTAAATGTTACATAATTATCCACCTGCCACATATTCTGGGTTCTCTGCCAAAAGCCAATGACGTTTTAGAAACTTTGTATCTTTTTCTAACTGTTCAGCGCAGGAGATCAAAGAGAATGTCAGGACATTTCAGTAACAATCCGGGACTGCTGGTTGAGCTATCAAAATCGAGACTGTCCTACGAAAAACGGAACAGTTGGGAAGTATGGTATCAGACAGAAGAGGAAGACCCACCATTGTACCTTATAACAACATGATACAACATAAACATATGGGTGGGAAATATGCTTTTAATAATAAACAGTATAGTCAAATGGCCATAATAACGTGTAGTAAAATGACTGAGCATCTACTTCTGACCTGAAGAATAAGCTAAGTTGACTTCCTGATGGGGCTCATTTATCAAAACTGGGCAAATTTGCCCATGGGCAGTTACCTATAGCAACCAATCAGTGATAAGATTTTTGAAGCCAGTTGCAAGTAGGAGAATGAATGCAGCAATCTGATTGGTTGCCATGGGTTACTGACCATGGGCAAATTTGCCCAGTGTTGATAAATGACCCCCACTGGTTCCAACTTTAATGAGAAGTTCCTTAGAAAAACAATTTCTAATTACTGACTGGAACGTCAACCCTTGTAATGTTTTGGTTGCGAAAGTCCTGAGTGTACTTTTATTGTTGATATTCTGTTTTAAACATCTATATAAGCATTCAGATGCCCCCCTTTGACCATGGGTAAGCTCTTCTGTAAGGCTTTATTTATAGTGTATGTGTTATATATGTTAGTGTGTATCGGTTGTACCCCTTGCACATTACTCACTCTGTATTCCTTTCCCTTGTGTGTTTCACTGTAATGATAATTAGGGATGCACTAAATCCAGGACTCGGTTTGAGATTCAGCCAGGATTCGGCCTTTTTCAGCAGGATTTGGATTGGATTTGCAAATTAGGATTCGGATTTGGTTCAGTATTCGGCTGAATCTTTCCCAAAGGATTCGGGGTTCAGCCAAATCCAAAATAGTGGATTCAGTGCATCCCTTATGATAATATTACTCACAAGTGCTTCCTTATTATGGGGCAAATTTATTAAAGGGCGAAGTGACTGGTGAACGCTGGTGAAAATTCGCCAGTGTGACATCATTTCGGTACTTTTTACTGATTTACTGATTTACTAACGGGCGCAGGCGTAACTTCTCTAGTGAAAGAGACTGACGCTGGTGCTCATTCAAACTCAATCGCCAAGCAAAGTTGTGCTCTGGCGAAGGGACGTAACAGAGCAAATTCACTAAGATGCGGATTTAACTGAACGTTACCTCTTGCGCCAGACTTGCCTTCGCCACCTCAGACCAGGTGAAGTGCAATAGAGTAGATAGGGCTTCCTCAAACCTTAGTTGAAGTCCCAAAAAACGCTGGCGTCTTTTCCTTTTTTCAGAGTGATAGGCTGCAAAAGAGCGTACAAATTTTTTGGGGTAACCGGCTTCCCCCCTACATTTTTTAACATATGGCACATAAACTATACAGTGGGCTCATGTGTAGGGCATTATAACAACTTTATTTTATTTTATCAAGGTTTCCCTGGGCTTGTGTAGTGTAATGTATTTGCTTTAACGCTACCGTATGCAAATTAGCCAACGCAAGCGCAACTTCGCTCTGTTTGCTGAATTAATGTTAGCGCAGCTTCGGCAGCATTTGGAGCCCTGGACGCAACTTTGCATGTTAGTGAATTAGTACTGTCTGAGCGAATTTTCACCTGCCGAAGTGTTGCACTGCCTGCGAAACCGTCGCTGGCGAATTTTCGACACTTAGTAAATTTGCCCCTAGGATGGTAATTGCTTGTCCGACCAAAATGTGAAACTCATACCATTTCTCTGATTTTAATTTAAGCTGCCGAGCAGGCTCGTATTTGTTCTGTTACTCATATGCAGCTTTAAGGTTATTTATAAATCTGTATCAGTCATACCCACTTGGGACTGAAACACGTTGAACAAATACATTGTGTCTAATTTTCATTGAAGTCCCAGGAGTGCTCTGATTTCTTCATTTAATGATATATATATAACTTTATGGTTTAGCACCTGGACTGCTGCATCACCACAGCCCATCGCCTAATGTCATGAGATATGTAGGGTTTGTTTTTTTTAATAAAAGCAGAATGACTTAATTTACTGTGAGTAAAAGCGAATAAATAGCAAACTAAGTGTAGGCACTATACAGAAGTATATATTGAATTATCAGAGCTGTTTTTTTTATCTCTTGAGGAAGTTTATTTTCTGCTATACATTATTTTAAAGCCTATAATTGAGCCTCTCAGCCTAAAGCTTCCTTCATCGCTTTGGTTGGGAGCCAAGAGATCATTCATGAAACCACAATCTTTCTCACTTATTTTCTCACACAGGCGCGTGTAGGCGCCGAACGCAGGTTGAGACGCAACATGCTGCATTTTTCCTGCGTTCGGCGCCTACACGCGCCTGTGTGAGTACAGCCCCATTGGAAAAAATGTAATGCATCTATTCCTGCGCTCCCCTGCGGCTGAACGCAGAAAAACGGAACGCAGGGGAGCGCAGCTACAACCACTCGTGAGTAAGAGCCCTTATAGTCAACAAACAAGGATTTTACTGAGTGATATGCTCAAATTCATTAATTGAATAAAGTGCCAGTGCTTGTGTGATACAGTCGATGTCCGTGATTGTAAGGGTAATAATTGATTGTTTACCCTGCAATTCGATCAATTAATAAAAGAGGGTATACAGATTCTACCTGATAAAATGAACCAATAGATTGGTAGAAATTCCAATAGTGATAATACTCAAACTGATTTCAATCACCCACCAGATACCTGCTTTAAATTAATTTACTAAGTAATTCAGTTAAGTTAAAAATATTCAGTGAAATGACAAAGTGCTGCTGCTAAATTGATAACTATTCTAATAGGTTATCAATAGGATAATTAAATTCATTATTCTAAAGTGCTAGTGCAGTGATCCCCAACCAGTAGCTCTTGAGCAACATGTTGCTCTCCAACCCCTTGGATGTTGCTCTCAGTGGCCTCAAAGCAGGTGCTTATTTTTGAATTCCAGGCTTGGAGGCAAGTTTTGGTTGTATAAAAACCAGGTGCAATGCCAAACAGAGCCTCAATGTAGGTTGACAAACCACATAGGGACTACCAAATGGCCAATCACAGCCCTTATTTGGCACCCCAAGAACATTTTTCATGCTAGTGTTGCTCCCCAACTCCTTTTACTTCTGAATGTTGCTCACGGGTTCAAAAGGTTGGGGATCCCTGTGCTAGTGCAATAATTAATAATTAGAAGGTGAATTAATTCGTTGTAAAAAGAATTTTTTTAAAAAAATATAGATCCCAGACCATCATTTAAAAGGAAAGTCGGAAAAGGAAATTGTAAAGAGGTGGAGAGGTCCCAAAAAACTTCTATGAGATGATTTTCTAGGCCCTGGGACTCCACACGGGGAGAAATTCAAACACTGGGGACTGTGGTCTCGATTGTAACGTTATCTGTCTCAATTGTAAGAGACTAAACTAGTCTATAAAACTACAGATCTTTCAGTGTTTCAGAGAATGAAGAATTGAGAAGAAAAAGTTATAAATGTGGTCCTTGGGAGGCTCAAAAATAAATCAAATCCAAACCGATTATAATAAAAGGATTGGTAAAGCAAAGAGTTTAAAGTCAAAAATGATAGTTTAGAAGGCTCTGTCTTAATCAAGCAATGCAGCTGTTTTATCTAGTTCTGAGTATCTGTATATACCGCAGTTGTTTTCATTCCGTCCTAGCTTTTGGCAGTATATATATGAAATATAAATATCTGTATTGGCTCAGAAAACTGAACAAAATCTAAATTCCCGAAGTCTTATAGACTGAGATCTCTGTGCTGCATAGATGTTTCATGCCATTCTTTTTCATTATTGCAATGTATTAGGCATGCAGTGTACATGGATTAATGATGGTAAATATGACTGTTGACCCTTGAAAAGCAGAAGATACCATGACATTCTAACAAGGCAGCTTCTAATTATACCATTGATAGTTACCCAGTATTTCATTGCTCCTTAGGGTAGAACTACACGAGCGTCTTCACAGGCGTCACGTCGGATGCGACGGAGAATAAGGTAAGAAATTCAAATGTCGGATGGTATCGAAATGTTCAGTTGACACGACTGTCGGATGCAGACGCTGCATGCTGCGTCTGCATCCGAAAGTCGTGTTGTGTCGGATGAACGATGCGACAAGATTCGACATTTACATTTCTTACCTTATTTTCCGTCGCATCCAACGTGCCGGCTGTGGTTTGGCGCATTGCGTTGGATCCGCCAAAATCACGTTGAAGACGTGTAGTTCTACCCTTAATTTCCCCCCCCCATGAAGTGTCTTATCTGAGCTTTTACAATGCTGTATGTCCAACACCTTATACTCAGTCCTGCATTCAAACAGTTGGTTACCTTTCATTAAAAGGGTGGTTCACCTTTAAGTTAACTTTTACTATGTTATAGAATGGCTAATTCTAAGCAAAATATCAATTGGTCTTCATGATTTTATTTTTATCATTTTTGAATGATTTGCTTTCTTTTTGACTCTTTCGAGCTTTCAAATGGGGGTCACTGACCCCATCTCAAAAACAAATCCTCTGTAAGGCTACCCATATATTGTTATTGTCCACTTTTTATTATTATTATTATTATTATTATTATTATTATTATTATTATATCTTTCTATTCAGGTCCTATCCTGTTCATATCCCAATCTCTTATTAAACCAATGCATGGTTGCTAGGGTAATCTGGACCATAGTGACTGGATTGCTGAAATAAACTTTAGAGCTGCTGAATAAAAAGCTATAAAAAACAAAAACTAAAAAAAGTGAAAACCAATTGTAAGTTTTATCAGAATTTATCATTTTCTACATCATAATACAAGTTAATTTAAAGGTAAACAACCCCTTTCAACCGCTCCAACCTTCCTACACACGTGATGCTTATATGCAACCTCGACAGGTCTGAGATGCCAGATTTTCTGATTCGGACTTTTCCATCCTCTGGGTTTAATAAATTAAATAAATAATAAATAAATTTCCATCCTTCGGGTTTAATAAATTCGTGATTTTTCCACTAAAAATGTGGATTTTAAACTAAAAAAACACAATTTTTTGGGGGTTTTTTTGCATTCATTCAGAGTTTAGTAAACAACAATGCACATCCAATACTGAACTGGTGTCGCCTACTCTGTCACTGTTTCCAGTCTCTATGGAGCATGACAAGTTATACATTTAATAACGCTGTTTCTTTCTAATATGTCCCTGCTGCTACCTTGTTCTGACAAAGGGGGATAACAATGGGGGTGGAATTATTAACTGCCCAAGTAACAATATGACTCAAGGGGCCAATCTTTGTGAGAATTGCCAGTAAGCCTATCCTTCATGTATTTACTCTGGTCCCATGGCTGTCATCAACACAATATAAGACTATGCTTTATCCTTTCTTCTGAGGCTAAGAATAGTCGTTAATAGGAAACATTCCTGCACTAGCACCATGTTACTATCTGTTAGCTATATATGTGCAATTAATGTGCAATTTGCTGTGCTCTGTGCGGCGACATTTTTTGACATTTTTGTGGCCACACCCCCTAATTGCCATGTTAATTTTACAAAATTTGGCAGGTTATGAAAGTTTGAACATAATGTTGTGTTTTTTGTGTGTTTTTACAGTTTTGCTAATAAAGGTGAATTGCTCTTTAACCATTTCCCCCAAGAGACCTGCTTATCTTAAATAGTTACAATTGCTTCTTTGCTTATCTTAAATTGTTACAAAAGTATCTATAAGCCAATAAAGTTTCAGAAACTTTATATATTTTTTCTGGCTGTTCAGTGCAGGAAATTAAAGAGAAAGTCGGGACATTTTAGTAAAAATTCGGGACTTTTGGTTGAGCTGTCAAAATTGGGACTGTCCTGTGAAAACAGGACATTTGAGAGGTACCGTATATACTCGTGTATAAGCCGAGTTTTTCAGCACTAAAAATGTGCTGAAAAAGTCTACCTCGGCTTATACTCGGGTCAGTATAAATCAGGCATTGTCAAAGTATGGTCTGCGGCCAATTGCGGCCCGTGTTTAAACTTAAACCGGCCTGCAGTATGCCTAAAAAGATTAACATTAATGCGGCGTCCAGCCGACCACAGAACAGAGCAGCCGCATACTCAC
Organism: Xenopus petersii; assembly: GCA_038501925.1. Classification (NCBI taxonomy): domain Eukaryota; kingdom Metazoa; phylum Chordata; class Amphibia; order Anura; family Pipidae; genus Xenopus; species Xenopus petersii. The sequence continues at coordinate 27,584,218 of CM076681.1, read as the reverse complement.
AGTAAATGCGAGCATGATCCGATGCCGCGAGCAGACCCAGTGACTACCCGCAGTGCATCCAGGGAAATAGCCGGCAACGCATCGCCGCCGGAGCGCCAAACCAATTTGCAGCCTACCATAGATGCGGAACCCGGGGACTCGCGTAAATGCGAGCATGATCCGATGCCGCGAGCAGACCCAGTGACTACCCGCAGTGCATCCAGGGAAATAGCCGGCAACGCATCGCCGCCGGAGCGCCAAACCAATTTGCAGCCTACCATAGATGCGGAACCAGGGGACTCGCGTAAATGCGAGCATGATCCGATGCCGCACCGGAACCACAAGGCACTCAATCACTAGGACCGCTGGGACTTCCCTGGAGGGTGCTACATAGGGTGAGTGAACCATGAACCCTGGGGATGTCCCGTTTCAGGCCCTGGGAATCTTGCAACCCACCCTGCAGCCCAATACCTGGTGCAAAAAGACACATCACCCAGACCTCTGTTGTCCAGGTTGATCCAATGCAGTGACTTAAGGAGCAGCAGTAGGGGCCCCCAAGGAGCAAGGTCCCCTGCTGCTGAAACCCAGGGGGCACTCCTGCCAACTTACTCCCCTGCAGCCTTAGGCCCTCACACAAACAGGCTGAGAGGTATTTGAAGGCCCAAGGTGTGAACACAAATGAGGCCATCAGCCCTGGCAGCTTCTAACAGCCCTGCATAGATTCTAACACTGAAACACTGAACCATTTTATTTGTGTTTTACAGCATGTTATTAGATACTTTCCTATGTGGGCAGTTTCTATTTTGGTTGCAATTTTGCATTGTACACCACAGTAGACTTAAGTTTCCAGTGGCTGCTGCATATCTCACCCTCGGCTTATACTCGAGTCAATAAGTTTTCCCACTTTTCATAGGTAAAATTAGGTACCTCGGCTTATACACGGGTCGGCTTATACACGAGTATATACGGTATGTGTTCATGATTGCACCAAATAGTCTTTCAGTTCCATTACTAACATCAAGTTGATGGAAAACCAGGCATTGTCTCTGCCAACTGTACCCACCGAACATTGTAGGTCTAGATAAAAATATATTGTATAAAACAGCTCATATGTAAAATCCTGCTTCATGTAAATAAACCATTTTGATAATAATTTACTTGTTTATTAGTAAGTGCCATTGGGTAATACTAAATAGAAAATTGCCATTTAAAAAAATAAAGACCTCCCCCTGGGATTGTAGGATTCACTGTGCACACAAACAAACCAAACAAACTATACTTGTTCGATCACATGAGCCAATTAACAGACAGAGTTCTGTCTTTTGCTTCCACACTTCTTCCTGTTACAGTTCGGGGCACATTTACTTTGCTCGAGTGAAGGAATAGAATAAAAAAAAACTATAAAATTTTGAATGTTTTTTTTGGCTACTTCGACCATCGAATTGGCTACTTCGTCCTTTGACTACGAATCAAACTAAAAATCGTTCGAATATTCGACCATTCGATAGTCGAATTACTGTCTCTTTAAAAAAAACTTTGACCCCCTACTTCGCCACCTAAAACCTACCAAAGTGCAATGTTAGCCTATGGGGAAGGTCCCCATAGGCTTTCTAACAATTTTTTGGTTGAAGAAAAAACGTTCGATCGATTTTTGTGGCCACACCCCCTAATTGCCATGTTAATTTTACAAAATTTGGCAGGTTATGAAAGTTTGAAAATAATGTGTTTTTTGTGTGTTTTTACAGTTTTGCTAATAAAGGTGAATTGCTCTTTAAGCTGCAAGTCACCATTTCCCCCAAGAGACCTGCTTATCTTAAATAGTTACAATTGCTTCTTTGCTTATCTTAAATTGTTACAAAAGTATCTATAAGCCAATAAAGTTTTAGAAACGTTGTTTCTTTTTTCTGGCTGTTCAGTGCAGGAAATTAAAGAGAAAGTCGGGACATTTTAGTAAAAATTCGGGACTGTTGGTTGAGCTGTCAAAATTGGGACTGTCCTGTGAAAACAGGACATTTGAGAGGTATGTGTTCATGATTGCACCAAATAGTCTTTCAGTTCCATTACTAACATCAAGCTGATGGAAAACCAGGCATTGTCTCTGCCAACTGTACCCACCGAACATTGTAGGTCTCTATAAAAATATATTGTATAAAACAGCTCATATGTAAAATCCTGCTTCATGTAAATAAACCATTTTCATAATAATTTACTTGTTTATTAGTAAGTGCCATTGGGTAATACTAAATAGAAAATTGCCATTTAAAAAAATAAGGACCTCCCCCTGGGATTGTAGGATTCACAGTGCACACAAACAAACCAAACAAACTATACTTGTTCGATCACATGAGCCAATTAAAAGAGTTCTGTCTTTTGCTTCCACACTTCTTCTTGTTACAGTTCGGGGCACATTTACTTTGCTCGAGTGAAGGAATAGAATAAAAAAAACTATAAAATTTCGAATGTTTTTTTTTGGCTACTTCGACCATCGAATTGGCTACTTCGACCTTTGACTACGAATCAAACTAAAAATCGTTCGAATATTCGACCATTCGATAGTCGAATTACTGTCTCTTTAAAAAAACTTTGACCCCCTACTTCGCCACCTAAAACCTACCAAAGTGCAATGTTAGCCTATGGGGAAGGTCCCCATAGGCTTTCTAACAATTTTTTGGTCGAAGAAAAAACGTTTGATCGATGGATTAAAATCCGATTTTTCGTTCAATCAAACTATTTGCGGTGAATCCTTCGACTTCAAAATTCGAAGGATTTACATTCGGCAGTCGAATATTGAGGGTTAATTAACCCTCAATATTCGACCATATGTAAATCTGCCCCTTAGAGTTGTTGCTGTTGCTTAAGTATTCATTTTGGGGGTATAGATTTCCTTTAAGCCTTCAACCCAAAATTGCTTACTAGAGATTTCTTAGGCTGACAGTCACAAGAACTGCCATTGTCAGGCATTTTCCATGTAACTGACTAGGAAACAGCAGGGGCAGTTGTAGGCTACATAGAGCTGAATGGGAAGTTCCATAGAAAGCCAAGCTCTAATTACAGCCTGAAATGTTGACCATTGTAATGTGGTTGCAAAGTCCTAAGGGGGAAATTTACTAAAGGGCGAAGTGGTTAACGCTGGCGAAAATTCGTCAGGGAGATAGACTCTGGTGCAACTTCGCACTCTAACGCCAGGCAAATTTTTTTAAGTTTACTGACTGTTACCTCTATCGCCAGACTTGCCTTCGCCACCTCAGACCAGGTGAAGTGCAATATAGAACTTCCTCAAAAAAAAAGTTGAACATTTTTCTAAGTCCCAAAAAACGCTGGCGTATTTTACTTTATTACAGGGTGATAGGCTGAAAAAGATTGAACATTTTTTTTGGGGTACCCTCCTGCCCCCCTACATTTGATAACATATGGCACATAAACTATACAGTGGGTACATGTGTAGGGCAATATAACAACTCTATATAATTTTATTAAGGTTCCCTGGCCTTGTGTAGTGTAATGTATTTGCTGCAGCATATACGGCCATTGTACTTTAACTGCATGCCGTATGCATTTTAGCTAGCGTAACTTCAAACTGCTGAGCGTATTTTGGCTAGCGAAACTTCGCCAGTGTTCAGTGGCACTATTTGGTCATGGGTAAGCTCTTCTGTTAAGCTTTATATGTGTATATTTATGTATTATATATGTTAGCATGTATAGATTGTGCTCCTTGCACATCACTAACTCTGTATTAATAATGATAATATACATTTAATTGTTCCACTTGGGATTCTGCACCTTGAGATTGACCAGTCACAAGTGCTCCCTCATTATCATGGTAATTGCGTGGGAGGGGGGCTTTTTTCAATAACAGTTTTATTTGATACTGACAGTAGCCTTTTAGGACCAAAATATGTATTTCCTAACATGTCTCTGATTTTATTTTCAGCTGCCAAGCATACAGTGATTTGTTCTGTTACTCATACAGAGCTTTAATGTTATTTAGAAATCTGTATCAGTCATGCCCACTTGGGACTGACGCTGAACCAATAAAGCCTTTCTAATTTCCTTTAAAGCCCCAGGAGTGCTCTGTTTTCTTCATTTATCTATACAGTGAAACCTCAATTTTACATCCCCTGATTTTAAGTTTTCCCTAACTTTACATTGTTGTTTTGTGGTCCCACCTATATATTACGCATAATACATTTCCCTGATTTTACATTTTCCTGGATTTTACACCATTTTTTTCTGGTCCCTTGAAAAATGTAAAATGGGGGTTCTACTGTACACACCAAAAAGTCACATCAACAAAATTTAAAAGTCTAACAGTAGTTAGAAAGAGGAATAACAGAAATTATAGGCTTATTTCAGAAAGAGAAAACGGCACACCAAAAAGTCACATCAAGTAAAATGCAGAGTTAAAACTACCCTTAAATGCCATACCCTTTTAGCAAGCAATCTAAACGATTTCCGATTGGTTTTGTAGGACTTATATCTGGCAGCGGTGAGTATGTGCATGTTTGCATACCAAGTCTCCATATCTCGTCCTTAAAGGGTATGGCATTTAAGGGTAGTTTTACCTCTGCATTTTACTTGATGTGACTTTTTGGTGTGGCATTTTCTCTTTCTGAAATAAGCCTATAATTTCTGTTATTCCTCTTTCTAACTACTGTTGGACTTTTAGCGCATACATGGATTATGTCTGCTGTATTATACAAACAGGTGACAAAAAGTGTCAAATCTTACCAGTACAGGTAAGGGACCTGTTATCCAGAATGCTCAGGACCTGGGGTTTTACGGAATAATGGATCTTTCTGTAATTTGGATCTTCATGCCTTGGGGCAAATTTACTGAAGGGCGAAAATTTGCCAGCGTGACATCATTTCGGGACTTTGCCGATTTACTAATTCACTAGCGAAGGAGACTTTAGCGCTACTTCGCACTCTAACGAGAGGCAAATTTTCGCTATGGAGAATGGACATAACTAAGCAAATTCACTAAGATGCGGATTTTAATGAACGTTACCTCTTTGCCAGACTTACCTTCGCCACCTCAGACCAAGCCAATTTCAATAGAGTAGATAGCACTTCCTAAATTTGAAAAATTTTCTAAGTCCCAAAAAAACGCTGTTTTTCAGGGTGATAGGCTGCAAAAGATCGTAATTTTTTTTTGGGTACCCGGCTTCCCCCCTACATTTCCTAACATATGGCACATAAACTATACAGTGGGCTCGTGTGTAGGGCAATATAACAACTCTATTTTATCTTATTAAGGTTCCCTGGGCTTGTGTAGTGTAATGTATTTGCTGCAACATATACGTCCATTGTACTTTAACTTCCCGCCTTATGCAAAGTAGCCAACGCTAGCGCAACTTTGCTTTGCTTGCCGAATTAACGCTAGGGAAACTTCGCCATCGTCCGGCACCCTGGACGCAACTTTGCATTTTAGTGAATTAGCGTTGTCCTGGCGAATTTTCACCTGGCGAAGCGTGGCAATGTGAGCGAAGCCATCTCTGGTGAATTTCCTGAGGATAGTGAATTTGCCCCCTTGAGTCTGCTAGAAAATCATGTAAACATTAAATAAAACCAATATTCTGGTTTCACTTCCAATAAGGATTAACTATATCTTAGTTTGGATCAAGTACAAGGTACTGTTTTATTATTTAGGAAAATAAGGAAATCATTTTTAAAAATTTAGATTATTTGGATAAAATGGACTCTACGGGAGATGGCCCTTTCGTATTTCTGGATAACAGGTTTCCAGATAACGGATCCGATACCTGTACTTGGGTAGTAAGAGCATAGAATGAGGCTGCCTCTTTTGCTATTGCCAAAACGGAACCAATTCTGTAAAAATAAGCAGTATTCCAACTTTTTGAATTGGCATTTTATAATCCAAGGTAAATAAACCAGAAACCAATCCAAAAGTGCAAAACCCACAATGTGCCCCCAAAATGTATGTTTAGAGACCACAAACAAATGGTATCCCCAAAAGGGAACAGTTCATCAATAATTTACTTTTGGGAAAATTGTCTAAGTGCTGATTCACAAAGTATATTTCAGACACTTTAACACAAATCCAAGTTTTATGTATATATAAGATAGTGTGGTGCCTGAAAATATCTTTCCCTGACCTCTCCCTGCCCCAAATGATAGAAGAAATGCAGAAGAAAAGCAGGTATTCACTGGAGGGGGGACGGGTGGAGGAGTGTTGTGTCTGGCATGTGGGGGCCTATGTAATTGGCAGAAGGAGGGTCAGGGGCCCAGGTAGGTTTGCCACCTTTTCTTGAAAAAAATACCGGCCTTCCTATATATTTATCTTTTTTCCCTATTAATAACATTGGGATCAACCATCATTTTTACGGGCCAGGTGGCAACCCTTGGCCCAGGGTGGCTGTGTGCAGGGCCTTGTTTAGCGGTAAATAGAAAATTCCAGCCCTACAAGAGTGATCGTATGGATCTTAACTGGAAAATTTTACAAAGATGGTGAAGTTTCCAACTCTCAGTATCAGTTCTCCCCAGCAGCCATGGCACAGACTTTTATGTCCCATCAGACCTGTACCTTTGGTGCCCTCTCCAGTGACGCACAGAGCAACTCCTGTAGATATGTCGGCTCAGATCAAAGCAAGAAGGTGATGTGCACAGGAGAGAAATAATGGATCTCTTGAAAGGACAAGCACAAAACTCTCACTTGTAGAGCTTTCTGCCACCGTAATGTCACTCCGCTTTCAACTAAGAAAAACCATAAACTGCTAAGTCAGAAGAAAAATGTTAAAACTTCCTAATGAAAGAGTTGTTACGTTTGCTCCAGGGCCGGATTTACATAGCAGGCACCCCTAGGCCCACTGTTGTCCGTCACCCCCCGTCCCCTCCCTAGTTTTCATCATTAGGACCGAAGCAATGGGGATCAGCGCACAGGAAATTTTAAAAAACTATCACATCGCCAGTGTTTCTGAACCAATGTGGGTGTGGTTGGGCAGCATGCCATCCCCTAAAATCTTGCCATCCTAGGCCTTGGCCTTGGTGGCCTCTTCACAAATCTGGGCCTGGTTTGCTCCAAAAGTTTACTCCACCTTCAAGCAGGTGTTAAAAGTTCTCAAGGCGCAATTAGGATTCACAATGCAATAAAAGCCGAATGAAGAATATTACATTGCAACATGTGAATTTTAATTTGCAAATTTGTTCTCTTTTCAAATTGTATTACATTTCCACCTTAATTTTTTGGGATTGTTGGCTTTGCTAGTGTACATATGGACATAGAGTTTGGGGACAGAGATCTCTCCCAGATTTACCCAAGAATCAGGCATTGTGGGACAAAGCTTGGGCCGTGATCAGGGTATGGTCATGGGTTTGGCCAGGGTGTGATTGGGGCATAAAGAAGGGTGGCCAAAATGCACCCAAGAAGTTTTCCTGAGGGCTGACATCTCTGTACATTTGTTTTGCCCCAGCCCCCACCCCCCATCATTAAAGATGGCTACTAAATTTAGATTCCTTTTCTTCCACATCTCATCCAAGTCCTTCATTAGCATCATCATCATCATCACCACGCGGATGTGGATTCTGTAAAAATAGCATCTGTATCAGCAAATCTATAAATAAGAGCAGACTTCACACTCCTGTCTGATTATGTTTCCAGTTCTCTGGAGCGCTTGTATTGATAGGCTCTTGTTCCTCATGGTGCTAAAGCTGGATGTGTTCTGGAATCATTGCTCAGTCGTGTGCTGGGAGTTCTCCGGCTTACTAAACCCAAGGACCACTCTGGTGCATAATAAAGGGCAGGTGAATGTGAATATGGCCCTCCAAGGGATTTTATGACCTTCCATGTGCTTAAAGGCTCCATAGACTGTACAGTATTTTAATGTAATATGGCACTAGAATATGCTGTAAAATGTTGCACCTTTTATAACATTTCCCCCAACCATCTTTTTCTAAGAGGTTTATAACATAAAACATCCTAATTCTAAATAACATTAGAATTAGGGTTTACCATACCATTTTCAAATGGAAAGGTGTAGAGTGGGTATTATGAGAATGATATGTGTCCTGGATATTGCCCAATAATTATCTAATGTGGATATGTCTGATGAATAGGTATGTGCTCATTATTACATGATGGACATGGCTGCTGGTGCTGTTCATGATGGTTATTACCTAATGGAGATTTGTGGAGTTGGAATAGGCTGATGGAGAGCTGTATGATTGGTAATACCTGATGGATGCAGAGATGTCCAGTCTGTGCATTTCTGAGCGATTATTTCATATTACTGAGAAATTAGATTTTAAAAAGTCAAGACTGGGTCATTATCCCCCTAATAGCATGGGCTGACATCTTTGAAGATGAATGAAGCATAATGCATCTCTTCTAGAAACATGTAAAAACCACAGGAGCATGTTGTCTCATTGCTGAGTTCACATTCGCTACTAACTAATCCATTTAAGAACACGCAGAATGTATAATGATCCTTCTATTAGGGAACAGAACATACTAAGCAGCAGCTAGAACCCCAGCTCAATCCTCTGCATAGGAAAGGCTGCAGGCTTTTGTATAACAAATATATATATATATATATATATATATATATATATATATATATATATACGAACTGTATCCTCTGAAACTGCTTCTTTCTTCCCAATAATCAGCTGCAAACAGCTATTGGGACTGGCACTGCACTCTAATTGGACGAGATTGCAGTGGAAGCTGAAGTACTCTCTCTACACACCATATTAACTTAAAACTGGTTGCTACTATTTTATTTGACAAAAATCAATATCACGAGTTCAACGTCTTATATTTAGTAATTTCACACATAATTAATGAAGCAGGGATTTCTCACTTTTACCCAAGGCAGAAAAACACAAAATGGGCAACAAGAGGATTGATAAAAGAGAGTAGTGAGCATAATTTTGTAGTATGGTTAATAATAGTTTTAAGTATACATGCAAAGGGCTAAAATTAGAGTTTATATACCCACAATTGGAGGAATCTGAACTGATTAAAGGCATCACTCGGTGTCGCTGGGAAACATATATAATTGTTCTACAACATCACACGGGACAGAGACAGCTCCTTTGTTCTCTTTCACCATTCCATGTAGCAGAGCACAAAGCAGTTTCACATATGTTGGCAAAATAATAGCTGCAAGCGAAGAAATGTTCTGCTTCAGAATTCATGAAACATTTCAGAATCTAATGAATATACAGAGAACATTACACACGATGAATTCTGTCGCTGCCATTTCTCAAATTGCAGCTTCCACCAGACTAAAAAAGCAGTTCCTGCACAAATTTCTGCATTGTGTTTACATGAACATTTAGGGGGTTATTTAATTTAGCCTGAATGCTAAAAAACTCAAAAATGTGAGTTTTTTAACCATAAAATCTGAATTTTTTTGAGGGGAAAAAAAACTTGAATTTTTTTGGGATCTATTATACCCCAAGGATGGAAAAAGTCAGAATCCGAAAATCTCAGACCTTCCGGGGATGTATATAAGTCAATAGGAGAAATCCTGAAGATATCCTGATCTGAGCTGGGTTTCCTGCAATAATCTGAAGATTTTGTGGTTTTCAGACAAAAATCTGGAGTATTTGGGCGGAAAATCTGAAAAATTCATACGATCCGAGTTTTTTTCCCTCACAGGAAATTTTCAGAAAAATGGATTGATAAATAAGGGAAAAAAACCTGTGCGGATTTGGTCGGAGTAGTTTTCAAAAAATACTCATAGATATTTTTCGGATTTTGATAACCCTCTTAATATTTACAGTAGTTTTGGCGTTTGAGTATTTTATAGCTATGTGGACAGAAATGGTCAATATTTGCTTTAATTGAGAATCGGTTGAAATCGAACAGTGTGGTTCAGGGGCTGGAGCATATTGCCAACATTGTCCCAGGGGTGAAATCAAACTGGTTTGGCCCACGGGTGTCATTATTGGGCAAAGATCCATTTAGAGATTCATTTCCCGTGTATGGATGAATTAATTCCTTTATTCTTAGCAGCATAAATAAAACTTAATAGTAATTTGTTCTAATGCATGTGTATTAGGGTAATCCCCCTTTCATCTCCCCGCAGAGACAGATGCCCCTATCCTGGTAACTAACATCAATTCCTCTTTGATTTTCCCAACACCAGTAAGTACCGCTGATAGAATGCTTGGTAACAATGAATATGTGCCAAAAGGAATTTATTCTGGTTAAATATGCACAGCTGCTTTTGCAAATGATGGACCCTGGAGGAAATCTCAGCCTGACATTATTGAAAGTGTCTGATGCCACTGGGTCCTGTTTTTCCCTTGTTTCTGTTTTGTTTCCGTATTGGTCATTATTGACTGTTCTTCAAAACAAAATCTGGCAGTGGAAATCACTCTCTGTAGTCCAACAGGGTTAAATTACAGTTCTGAAACATTCATAATGAATGGGGAAAATGACTTTGAGAGCAAGGTCGTCATTAACCAGAAGGCTGGTGGGAAGCTTTGGCACAAACTCTGATGTCACTGAAGCCCCCACTATGTACTATATGATGCCTCTCCTGTCTACCGGGTACAATTTGAAGATTGGGGTAGTTGGCAGATACAATAAATAGCCAAGGACTTTTGAAATGCAGGATTCAAATATTTGAAGCAAAAATCCAATTCTGCAAATAACGTTGATAAATCAGTGCATTCTAGTACAGGTATGGGACTGGTTATCTAATATGCTCGGGACCAGGAGTTTTTCCGAATTATCTTTCTGTCGTTTGGATCTCCATACATTTAGCCTGCTAAAAAATAATTTAAATATTGAATAAACCCAATAGAATTGTTTTGCAGCCAGCAAGGATATTAGTTGGGATCAACTGCAAGGAACTGTTTTATTTTTAAAGAGAATGATGAAATCAATGACAAAAAATGAATTATTTTATTAAAATAGAGTCTATGGGAAATGAGCTTCCTGTAATTTGGGGCTTTCTGAATAATGGGTTTCTGGATCCCATATCGGTAGAGGTATGGGATCGGTTATCTGGAAATCCATTATCAAAAAAGCTCCGAATTATGGAATGGCTGTCTCCCATAGACTCCACTTTATCCAAATAATCCACATTTTTAAAAATCTCTGTAATAATAAAACACTACCTCGTACTTGGTTCAAACTAAGATATAATTAATCCTTATTGGAGGCAAAACCAGACTATTGGGTTTATTTAATGTTTACATGTTTTTCTAGTAGACTTAAGGTATGAAGATCCAAATTACGGAAAATTATCCAGAAAACCTCAGGTCCGAGCATTCTGGATAACAGGTCCTATACCTGTCCCATGATGGGCTGATCCGGTTAGCTCAATGTGAATGGTCTGGCACATTTCCATACACAGTAGCTGTATACTAGTAGGGAATATCTGCATGACATCCTAGATGCCAGTTTTTGCCAGCTGCCGGGTGGGCGAATCTAAACATAAAAGTACTAGTTACAGTATGGAGGTTTCTTCCTACAAAGATCTCCTTGTCTAAAATCTTATGATTTATCCAAGCAGGTTTCCCATCAGGATCATGTGTTTGAGCTTGGCAGGGCACACGTATTGAATACTGTAGTAACTGCTTTGTCAGCAATTATGTGCGTCTCAGCACATCCCGATACTGAGCTGAGAGCAGACAAAGGCAGCTCCATTTAGCTGCAATTTTACAGCAGATATTTTCAGCGGAGAGGGAAACAGAGATGCGCAGGTTCTGCCGAGTTCTGTGAAATCACTTTTGTTCTGGATTGAAAGCGAGGTGAAACTATTCCCAAATAGAATAACCATGCACAGGCTTCATTGTCCATGACAAGACACATATATCAGTGTTATTCTACAATACAGGTATGGGGTCCATTATACGGACACCCTTTATCTAGAAAGCTCAGAATTACAGAAAAGCTGTCTCCCATAGACTCCATTTTATCCAAATAATCCAAATTTTTTATCTGTAATAATAAAACAGTACCTTGTACTTAATCCAAACTGTGATATAATTAATCCTTTTAGGAAGAAGAACCAGCCTATTGGGTTTATGTAATGTTAACATGATTTTCTAGTAGACATAAGTTAAGAAAATCTATTATCTGGAAAACCCCAGGTCCCAAGCATTTTGGATAACAGATCCCATACCTGTACCAAATATTTATTGTCTGGGTAGGCTCACATGAGAACTTCTGCAAATGACTAGAATACAACAGAGAGGGCATTTACTTCAGCCCCAAACAGCACAGGGGTCATGGGTACCTATTTACATGTACATGGAGAGATTCTTTAATGATATTGTGCTATTAGCCTTTACTATAATACAATAGTACAAAGGTTATAAGGAACCCATGTCCAACTGCCAGTGAGACAAAGGCAACCTAGCAAAGAGTAAACCTGCAAAGAGTAAATAAAGATTTTAACCCTATTTTAACACCATATGTATTATAGGATGTATATCATTAATACTTTACCATACACAGGTCCTGAATCCCCTTTGCTAAATGAAAGGGTACTGGGAATTCCTCTCAATGGCAGTGTCTCCGCATAGCAGAATAAGGGGATACAACTAAGGATGGCCCCACTAGTAAAAATAAGTAAATACACAAGTGTAGTAACCAATATAACTTTATATAACTAGGAAAAATGCAAGGTGCAATATATAGTGTTACATATAAATATTGACCCTGCCCTGGGGTACCCATGTGGTCTTCCAACTCCTGGCACAGTATCTACCCAGAACACAGTCCCATACTCCACTCCTGGTCCCAAGAACTCTTTACCCCAAGCGCTACCTAAATTCCCAAATACCAAAGCAGTTACTCCCATTTGGCATGCACACGAACAACGCCTGTTCTCAAACAGGGGACACGTGCTGGGACCTTTTAATACTCTCTTCCCAGGCCAAAACTCACAGAGGGCTCACAAACAACTGGTACAGGCATCCACAGAGTCTCACAGGAATCTTTAATCTTCACTCCGACTCCAACACTTATCTGGAGTGTGAGCACATCCCAGCCTCTTTCACAGGAATCCATTACCAGGCAGCTCATTTACTCTCTCTGCTGCCTCCAAGCTCCACACAATTTTCGGGGTCACATTATCCCCGAGCCCACAAGGGTATCGCCACCCATGTGGTGCATCCATAGCCTGATACCTTTTGCTGCAAGGACCCCACCAAAAAAGACTCACTCCATCCTGGAACTGAATAGGAAGTAGACTGACCCTGAGCAGCTCAGATTTTTATACTTCTTTCACAACAGTTACACCGTCTGGCCAAATCTGGAATTTGCCATGTCACACTGCATTAGGGACAAATAACTCACCCCCCTTATCCAATTTAGGACCAACACTTAGCTGTCCACAGCAGGGGATTTCCAACCATGTGGGATTTTCAGACCATAGGGGAAACGTTACTTTGTTACATAGTTCATTTGAGTTGAAAAAAGACAAAGGTCCATCTAGTGCAACTCTTCCAAATATACCACAGTGCATAAATATATACATACTACAGTTGCCACCTTTTCAATTAGGCGAATCCGGGAGGGGGGCAGGGCGGATGATGTCGGGGGCGGGGCTGATGACGTAACAACCGGTGATTGGCTGATCGCGATGTCATTAATTTCAATGTCCTATCTGAAATTCCTAATGTCCTATCTGGACTTCACCTGGTCAGCCCTTCCAAAAACCAGGCTGTCCGGGTGAAAACCAGACAGGTGGCAACCCTAAGACACATGCATATACAGACCTATTGCAAATATAAACTATGTTTTAATCCATTGAGTAAATATAGTTTTTATACAAAACAGCACTTTTTTGCTTTAGAAGCCACAAAATCCCCAAATCCTTCTTGATTAAGGATGCCCCCAAACACTGTTGTAATAAAGAGGCTAATTTGTCCATATTTTTGTGCACTTTTATGTGAATTAAAAGGATTCCCACACTCCTTATTTGTGTGTCTTTGTAAAGATAAGAAAAGTTCTATTCTGCAGACTTAAATAGTGAATCACTTTTTCTTGAACTTTCTCACAATTTATAAAATTTGTTGAGGTCCCGAAAGACCTGGCAAAGTGTAAAACCGTGTCCATATTGTATAATTTTATGGTCATTTTGTGAGGAGGAGGCTAAATCCTTCAGCACCACCTACACTAGGCCTTTAGCTATGCTCTTCATATGTACCGACAAGTGACCTTGTATCTTACATCAATAACAAGTTCTTCATCAAAAGAAACCTACTAATTTAATGGATCGTCAATGGATTAGCTGTAGCTGTAGCAGCACAGTACCATATGCTGCAGCCTTTGAGAGACTCACATCAGTTTCACAAAAAAAATTATTCTTTTCTACTGTAGGGGACAGGACTACAGAGTGTTTGATCCACACTAGTACTCCCTATGAACTTTGACTTTTATAGTGCAAAAAATACCAAGTAAATGTTTTAGAGCAGTACTGTCCAACTTCTGTGGTACCGAGGGATGGATTTTTTCTGGCCTAGGGCCTATAATGGAAGTCAGTGTTGGCCACTCCCACTGTAAAACACACCCATGTTACCACAAGAATTTTTAAAACCATATCCACATTAATGGTGGCAACACACCAAAAAAAACAAAAAACAAATGGTTGGTGTTCACTGCAGGGATATCACTCATCACTCGTGAAAAATTTAAGGATAAGACATACCCTTACATCCATATGCCTCCTCCAGCACTGGTTTAGAGGAACTAAATTTTAAATCCTGATTTTACTTCTAAATCTGGGACACTTGGGAGACCTTGCCTTGGGCTCTACGAGAGGTAAATGTAGCCTGAGGCATGCTAACAGTAACCTAGAATAAACACTCTAACCTGTACATATGCTTCAGTTATCAATTGCCTGGCAGTCCTTGAGCAATGCCTCAAGTATTTTTGGTCCCAGAAGCATTTGATGAAAAAAGTAAAAATGTGCACAGGCGGTTCCCTGTCCCGGAGATGCCTATTTTTAGCTGTGTTTATCCTGCAGTCGCATTGCATTGGATGCCACTTAGGGCTCTGTACCGCAGAAGCATACCGCAATGGTTGTGTACATGTTTGAAGGGCTCATTTGTGCTTGACAGCAGAGAGTTCAAAGTGAGTCTGATTCGTGGAAGAGCTGATTGAAAATGTTGCAATATTTGGGACAAAATTACACCTATTTGTTTTATCTCATTATTCTCATGGAAAGTTAACAAACCAGCTATCCAGATATTGTATGAAGAGACTTATTGCACTTGATTCACAAAAGTTATTCTTATAGTTATCAATATCCTTTTGTATTCACAAATGTGTACCATACCTATATTTTCATTAACATATTAGGGATGCACCAAATCCATTTATTATTTTCCATATATCCCTTCTTCACTGATCTTTTTCAATCAGTCTTCCCTTTTCAACCCAACACTGTTCTTTACCCTACGCTTTCAAACTCTGTTAATTAGCTATTCTCTCCTTCTTTCCATATCTTTCCATCTGACATTTTCTTTTTTCTCCATTCTTTCTAATCTCCTCTCCACATATGTGCCATTCTCTTGCCTACTGCACATGTGCCTTTTTCTATCCCACCCCATGTGCCATTCTCTCCAGCTTTCCCTACTGTCCCTTTGTTTTATTGTCCTCTATCTTCTTTCTCTTTCTTGTGCCATTCTCCCTTCAACATTCCTTAAACTACTCTCCTCTGCTTTCCCCTTTCTTTTTCAGCGTCTCTCAATTCTCACAAAGGGTTACTATCCTCTCTCTTCCTTTCATACCCCCTTATGTCCTTTAAAGTCCTCTGGCTCAAAGTGTTCTATTCGGCAGGAGCACATTATTCTTACATAACTGCACAAATTCAGAAATAATCACTTTGAACTTCCACCCCAACACTCTCGATTCACAGAGCAGGAGCGTTTATTTCTTATTCCTGATTTCAATATAACACTGGTGCAGCCAATATGTGAAACAACTGCTCCTGCTCTATACCAGGGCACAGGTTCAAAGTGATTATTTCTGTGTTGATATAGAAGAAGAGATCCTGCAGCATATGGACAGCAGTACTGAGCAAAGTTAAATATAAAACTAGGCAGAAGAAGTCGGCAAGAAGAGGTCGTTGCTGGCTACTACCCTATGGTCAAGTGCACCCAAGACAGACACCTCATTTGCCTCCCCCTAGTCCCAGTATATAAGTATGTGCAAGTGCAAGTACAAGTACATGTCTGGTTCATGAATTAAACCACTATGTTTTTGTGCATGAGAAAGCTGTTTGAATAAGTTGAATGGATGATCAGCATTTGTTGTGCAAAAGAGGAATTTGGTGCAGGGAATGTTTTTGTAATAAGGTTAGGCAATAGGTTAGTGGGCAATGGCAAGTCTAGAGAAACTATTGATGAAATCCAGATAGTATTATCTGATGTATGAATGCTGTTATTAACTTTTCAATATAGAGTTACTGGTTCTTTTTTGACAATTTTGGATGCTTTGTCCCCTTGTGTTTGGGCTACTAAAGAATTATGGCCAGCATTTTCCTATAATTAAGCCATGTGCCGTTGCTCTTTAGTACAGGCCTATTTTATGCACCTTTACTCTGTTCCAATATGCCAAGATTATATGCCAAGATAATAAGGGCCCAGACATGCTGCTAAATTTTTTACAGACAGATTAACTATTTACCATTGTGTAGCTGAACAATTTCTATAATTGTTCTTATAAACATTATTAAACATCATCGGTCTTTTACAAGAAGTCGGAAACGAAATAGCAGATCTCAGTGTACTTTGTGCAGCTGTCGAGAAGCGATATTTTGGTTGTTGTCGCAAATCATCAAACAGAAAATGAGATTGGCCTGTCATATAAGCTGATGTTGCAGGGCTGATTATTACATTCTGATGCTAATTGTGCTGGTTTCTGTGCTGCCATGCACCAATAATTATTTACTAAGCAGTCTCTGCCTTATATTGTCACATTTATATGCTATATAAATAGTATTTGGTCCCTAAGCTCAGTAAGTGACAGCAGCACAGAGCATGTGCAGTGAATCAGCAGAAAAGAAGATGGGGAGCTACTGGGGCATCTTTGGAGACACAGATCTTTACTGCTAAAGGGCTGTGGTTGCCTTGGGCTGGTACAGAAGCCTAATACATAAACTATAACATTTCTGCCTTTTTTCCTTAGTTAAAGGAACAGTAACAACAAAAATTAAAGTGCTGAAAATAAAGTAATGAAAATATCATGTAATGTTGCCCTGCACTGGTAAAACTGGTGGGTTTGCTTCAGAAACACTAACAAACTGCTGTGTAGCAATGGCGGAAATTGAAAAAAGGCTATATGGCACAGGTTAAATAGTGGATAACGGATAACACCATTATGTTCTACAAAGCTTATCTGCTATCTGCTGTGTAACCTGTGCCTTTTCTCCTTGAATGGCTGCCCCCATTGCTACACAGCAGCTTATTTATATGAACAATAGTAGTGTTTGTGAAGCAAACAAAGACGTTTTACCCATGCAGGGCAGCAATGCATTATATTTTTATTACTTTGAAACACTTTTATTTTTTGATGTTACTGTTCCTTTAAGCTTTAGTTCTCATTTAAGTCTTGTGCGATATCCATGAGCCCATTTGTTATGAACAAACACTGCTTCCAACTGAGTCTTACTAGGGGGCTGTACACTTAGAACAGACAGTATGGCTCAGTACTTGGGAAGCCCAATTGGGCAAGGATCCACAAATTTAACAACTTAGCCAGACATGTGGCAGCCAGCTTTGGTTATAATCTTGTGTTAATTTAAAAGAGCATACAGGTTTTGGACCTATTATCTAGATGCTTGGGACCTGGGGTTTTCCGGATAATGTATCTTTCCGTAATTTGGATCTTCATGCCTTAAGTCTACTAGAAAATCATATAAACACTAAATGAACCCAATAGGCCGGATTTGCTTCCACTAAAGATTAATTATATTTTAGTTTGGATCAAGTACAAGGTACTGTTTTATTATTACAGAGAAAAAGGAAATCATTTTTAGACATGTGGATTATTTGGATAAAATGGAATCTATGGGAGATGGCCTTTCTGTAATTCAGAGCTCTCTGGATAATGGGTTTCCAGATAACGGATCCCATACCTGTACTCGGACTATGCACATTGTACAGTATAGCTTTAGTCAAAAGGAAGTAGAATAAGATCTCAGATGAGTTGACGTGTATAAGGAAGCAGACTCAGACAAGAAGTCCTCTTGTGAAGGTCACCCAAGTTCCCTGCGTGTGCATGGCCGATGCTGCTGCTCTTGCATGGTAATGCACACACTCACCAGACGGCCCCTTAATCTTTCCATCTCTCCTGTGATCATTATCATTAAAGAGCTGTCAATCTCCAAGTGATGTCAGTAAAAGGAGCTGTTTGCATTGGATATTAATTCCAGCAATGCCTGAACAACCACCACCACTGGGGATAATCCTCATTTCTTTTGCCAAGGTCAGCATAATCAATAGGAAAGCTTTAAGCAGAGGAAGGAAGGACAGCAAATAGTAACAGAAAGGGTGTTTATACAGGTCAAAGGGCAAGTTATTTATCATTTCCCCTAAAAACTACTGCCACTTTTTAATGTTTCCCTTTTCTTTGTATTGATTTGAAACAGTATGTACTGCCAGTGATAGTGTAACACTACTTTACTGAAGTAGATATAAGCTTGTATTACATGGCATTGTATTGTATTTATAGCACAGAACTGCAGGGACATAACATACTGCATGACTGGGGAGAAGTCTCCCACTTGTCACACTATGGGGCAGATTTATTAAGGGTTTGAATTTCGAGGGTTAAAAAACCCTTGAAGTAAAATCGTATAAAAATCGTTCGAATCGAACGATTCTAAGCGATTGATCGAAGAATTTTTATTCGACCACAAAAAACCTTAGAAAAGTGATGGGGAAGGTCCCCATAGGCTAACATTGAACCTCGGTAGGTTTAAAGCGGCGAAGTATGAAGTCAAAGTATTTTTTAAAGAGACAGTACTTCGACTATCGAATGGTCGAACGATTTTTACTTTGAATCATTGGAATCATTCAATTCGCTCGAATTCGATCGAATTTGACCAATTCGATGGTCGAAGTACCCAAAAAAATACTTCGAAATTCGAATTTTTTTCCATTCAAATTATTCCCTCAAGCTTAGTAAATCTGCACACAAATGTCACCAGGTTACATCTATATACAACTCACCTAAAGAAAAAGTAGTTGATTCAAAGATAACTAACACCTAGGGGCAGATTTATCAGGGGTCGAATTTTGAAGTAATGGGAGTTTTTTGAACTCCCATGAATTCAAAATTCTAATAAAAAAACACCAACCGATATTTATTAAAAAAAAGAATCAAAGTTTTTTTTGCGGGTGTATATGCTGTATTCGATTGTTCGAATCGAAGTAAGATTGAATTCATTTGAATTCGATTCAAAGTATTTTCGAAAAATTTTAAAAAAATTTAAAGAAAAAACAATTGAATTCTAGGAGATCCCCCATAGGCTAAAACAGCAATTCAGCAGGTTTTAGATGGCGAATGGGCGAAGTCAAAGTTTTAAAGAGACAGTACATGATCAATTTTGATTTTCAAATTTTTTTCAAATTCAAATCGAATTTGGACTATTCCCTAGTCGAAGTACACAAAATAGCTCGAAATTTTAATTGTTTTACTTCAAATTTTCACTTCGACCCTTGATAAATCTGCCCCTTAACAAAGAAGCTAGCTAGAAATGATGTGCATTATACTGCATTTTAGGGAGGATGCCCCAGTAGCTCCCCATCTTCTTTTCTGCTGATTCACTGCACATGCTCTGTGCTGCTGTTACTGAGCTTATGGGCCGACAATATACTGCATATATATATATAATCGAAATGTCACAATATACGGCTGATACTAATTCAGCTGCTCATTTCATGGCTGCTCAAAAACCAAGCCAATTAGCATCAGAATCAGCCCTATAGCATCATCTTTCATCACATGTGAACCTCATTTACTGCTTGATGATTTGTGATGACCCCTAAGCTTAGCTTCCTTACAGCAACCCAGAGCCCACTGAGCATGTGCAGTCTCACTGATGTTCCTAACAAAATCCAAGATGGCGATGCCTGTGAACAATTTCAAAGGCCTAAATCGTTACTGTTTTAAATATTCGGAAACTTTAGGCTAGTGCAGTAAGTTCAGTACAGGTATGGGACCTGTTATCCAGAATGCTCGGGACCTGGGGTTTTCCAGATCTTTCCATAATTTGGATCTTCATACCCTCAGTCTACTAGAAATTCATTTAAACATTAAATAAACCCAATAGGCTGGTTTTGCTTCCAATAAGGATTAATTATATATTAGTTTGGATCAAGTACAATGTACTGTTTTATAATTACACAGAAAAAGGAAATCACTTTTTCAAATTTGGATTATTTTGATAAAATGGAGCCTATGGGACACGGCCTTTCCTAAATTCCGAGCTTTCTGGATAATGGGTTTCTGGATAACGGATCCCATAAAGCATTTCTACCCATGCATGTTTTTAGGGTTTGTCAACTGCCCAGGTGCCGCTAAGCTTGTTGAGACGCAAACATATAAAAAAAAATGCAGGGCGTACTCTAGGTCTTTCAGTTAATTCTGATTGTATTTTGATCCGGGTTCTTATATTTAGAAGAGATCAAGGTCTTTATCAAGAAAAAGGTCTTTAGAACCTGGGCCTAGTGTGCCCTAAATATATATACAGGGCATACCAGATCTGGGTTCTAGGACCTTTTTCTTGATAAAGACCTTTATCTCTTCTAAAGATAGAACCTGGATAGAAACGTCAGTTATTAAGAAAAAAAAGTCCTAGGTACTCTCCTATCCATCTCATATACATACAGTGAGATATACATACAGTGAGATAGATAGAGTACCTAGTAGATGTGTTAGCTCAAAGACTTAAGGCCCCCATACACGGGCCGATAAAAGCTGCCGACAGTCGGCAGCTTATTGGCTCGTGTGTGGGGCCAATCCGACGGGCATCCCCTATCAATATCTGACCGGAAGTCGGGCAGCTGTTGATCAGGCAGGGTAAAAAATGCAGCAATCCAAATGCCCGTATGGCCTCCATTCTGATCCGAACATTGTGCCCTAGGGCCCATGATCGGATCAGCCCGATATCGCCCACCTCAATGTGGCATAGCGGGGAGAGATCTTCTCATTTGGCCACATCTCCAAACGATCTCCCTGTTTGTGGCCTCCTTTAGACATGCACAATTTTCTTCCTTCTGGTGGAAAATAAATAATTCAGCCTTTGGATACCAGGGTCTGAGGGCTTGCTAAGAGTACCTGTACTAGTGCACATTAGCTTCCAGTAGGCTTAACATCTTTTACTATTTCCAAACCCAGGAACACTTTGGCCAAGAGGGTTAAACAACTGAAAGCACAACATGTGACATTGGCTTTGACAAGAGTGTACGCCACATGAAAATCTGTTGGTCTTAATACAGTGAGAGATTTTGCAGAAAGACATTTCAGGGCTGAACAGCACAGAATTCCAAGGAAGGTGCAGTACAGTACTGAAATATTTTCATTCATAAGAATAGCTTCGGGGGCGCACTCCTGCTTTTTGATCTTTCACTAAGAGCCAGAAACCAGTTAGTGCTTTCATAAGTCTTTTATCTATGGGCTCCGACGCAGCCGCTGGAATTTAGAAATGCCGTGAGTGATCTTACCATGGCAGATGCGCCAATTCCAGGCAAATCCTGAGAATAAAGTTGGTGTCTAAATACTGTACTGTATCTGCACATATTCCATTGATTGTTAAATAATAATGTTTATAGCTTTTTGGGTATTTGTAAATATCCACTTCACATATACAATAGGAAGAACTATGATGAAAAGGTCTATTAACATTAAAGGCAGCCATACATGGGACAGTCCTGTATAGTGTCCAACTATTCAGTCCATGAGTAGGCGATACTTTGGGGCACATTTACTTAGCTCGAGTAAAGGAATAGATGAAAAAATACTTTGAATTTCAAACTTTTTTTGGGCTACTTCGACCATGGAATTGGCTACTTCGACCTTCGACTTTGAATTGATCGTTTCGAACTAAAAACCGTTCGACTATTCGACCAAGCCCAACATCACGGGAAGGCCATCTCCCATGGTCTGCATTTTAATCAAATAATTCAAAATTGAATTTAATGATTTGCTTTTCACTGTAAAAATAAAACATTGCCTTGTACTTGATCCCAGCTAAAATAGAATTAATCCTTATTGTAGGCAAAACAATTCTATTGGGTTTAATTAATGTTTACATATTTTATTAGTAGATCTAAGGCAGGGGTCCCCAAACTTTTTTACCTGTGAGCCACACTCAAATGTAAATAAATGTTGGAGAGCAACATAAGCATGCAGAAAGTTCCTGGGGGTGCCAAATAAGGGCTGTGGTTTGCTATTGGTAGCTTCTGTGTAGACAGGCAGCCAACAGGAAGCTCTGTTTGGCAGTATTCATGGTTTTTATGCAAGTAAAGTTTGCCTTTAAGTCAAGAATTCAAAAATAAGCACCTGAAGTCACTGAGAGCAACATCCAAGGGGTGGGAGAGCAACATGCTGTTCCTGAGTCACTGGTTAGGGATCACTCATCTAAGGTATGGAGATCCTAATTACAGAAAGAACCCTTTTCCAGAAAACCCCAGGTCACAAGCATTCTGGATAACAGGTTGCATACCTACACATACCTATACAATGGCCTTGGTGGTCACCTTTGCCTTCCCCTGATTATGATTTTCTACTGAAACATTGTAAGGTTCCAACTGTGTGCTCTAAAGAGGAGTATTATTAGTTCAATATGTGCCAGTAATTGCAAATTAAAAAAAATGGAAAAGTTGAAAACCCATGGTAATCCCCTGTAGCACCAAAGAGTTAAAGTAGAACTAACCCCTAAAAATGAATATGGCTAAAAAGGCCATGTTTTATATACTGAACGTATTGCACCAGCCTAAAGTTTCAGCTTGTCAATAGCAGCAATGATCCAGGACTTCAAACTTGTCACAGGGGGTCACCATCTTGGGAAGTGTCTGTGACACTCACATGCTCAGTGGGCTCTGAGCAGCTGTTGAGAAGCTAAGCTTAGGGGTTGTCACTAATTATCAAGCAGAAAATGAGGTTGGTCTGTAATATAAGCTGATGCTACAGGGCTGATTGTTAAATTCAGATGCTAATTGCACTGGTTTCTGTGCTGCCATGTAGTAATTATCTGTATTAATTATTAATAAGTTTTATATTATGACATTTATGTTCTATGTGTACTGTATATTGTGAGTGGGGTCCCTAAGCTCAGTAAGTGACAGCAGCACAGAGCATGTGCAGTGAATCAGCAGAAAAGAAGATGGGGAGCTACTGGGGCATCTTTGGAGACACAGATCTTTACTGCTAAAGGGCTGTGGTTGCCTGAGGCTGGTACAGAAGCCCAAAACATAATGTACAAAATTTCTAGCTACTTCTTTAGTTAGGCTTTAGTTCTCCTTTAAATTGATTTCTTGGTTGGAGCGTGTGATTTGGTTGGTATACAGTCCAACCACACAATCTGTCACATTTATTAGGGTATAATTGGTGAATGAGCTGGCAGGGCCCGGTTGAACATAAGTCTGTCGGAAGATACTAATCAGGCCTCCTGTCTGTGAGAAGTCTATCAGATGCTAGGTGACGGAGAGGACAAGAAGAGATTCGCAGAGGATGGATGACACCACTCTATCCCTAAGTAGCGTTCGGAATACTAACATACTTGCACAAAAGAGATTGCCTTGCCGACGCTAATTGAATTGTACATAAAGGAGAGCTATGTAATGTACCTAAAATGAAATCGCTACTAATTTGGAGTGTTTATTTTGGAACAGGACAGCAGTAAAATCCATTAGGAATTAATGTGTGTGTAGGGCTACTTGCGGAGGCATCCATTTCATTCTCTTTGTGCCAATACGAGCATCGATTTAAAGGAATATTAAAGCCAGGACTTTGGATTGTTTGTTTGTACCAATGCGTGGGGCTGCTCTAACATTCCCATTGGCTCCAGCTTCCTGCTCACTTCATTTCTTCTTTAGCTGAGCAGTAGGAAAAGGGAAAAACATTCTTGTGTTGTTTCATTATTAAGACAGAGTCATTCAGCCCTGGAGATGAGGTTGAACTACAACTCAAGTCAACTCAAATCAGTAACAAGATTTCATATCCTTGCCTTGTTTTGGCCTTGTCTCTGTCTAGTCTCTAGTTGGTAGAGTTACTTAGTTGGTCCTGTGCTCTGTCTGTACCAGCTTTCCTGACTAAATATTAGTCCCGTGTTTCAATTGGTCAGTAGATTTGTCAGCTTCACCCCATTCTATTACAGCTATGGAATCCCTTATCTGGAAGTCCATTACCTAGAAACTCTGAATTATGGGAAGGCCGTATCCTGTAGAATCCAAATTAAGCAATTGATTCTAATTTTTAAAAATGATTTCCTTTTTCTCTGTAATAACAAAGCAGTAGCTTGTACTTGATCCTAACTAAGCTGCATGGGTCCATATTGGTGGTAAAAAATAAATACTGGGTTTATTTAATGTTGATGTTTAAATCCCCTATTCAGAAAACCAAAGCTCCCAAGCATTGCAGATAATAGATCTTATACCTGTTCTTTCAAGCATGGCACCTATCCAGGAACCTGGGAATATTGTGCTTTATAGATGGGTATTGCAAAGCTCGTCCTAAGAGAGAGGAGATGGTTACGGGCAGAAATACAAGCTGCAACCAGATTCTCGGTGCTTCCCTGAGTTTACTTTGAAACATTTGATAATATGATACAAGCAACTGGACAGAGGGTCTTGTGGGATTTTAGTTGGCCTTTAACTTATTTGATATAGGGCTTTAGAATAAAAATAAATATATATTATGTATAAATATACAATAGGGAGTCTATTAAGACTTCAAAGATAGTCACAGTACAAAACATGCACACAATTCATCTAGGCAGAGAGCACTCCCCCCCCCCCCCCCCTTTAGTGCCTTTAAACTTCCACCCAGGGGCATAGTAAACGTCATCCAATATTGAATAACTTAAAAGGGTGGTTAACCTTTAAGATAATTTTTAATATATGTAGGGGCCCCTATGGGTTAATCTGCCCTGCAGATTTCTGGCCCCACCCTTTTTCTTAGAGTGATCTGCCAGGAGAGGTGTGACAGCTTCCTGCTACACTGCTATATAGTGTGTGTAAGGAGTGGCCTCTTACTCTTTCGCCTATGGATGCTGATCCAGCTGGGTGTGCTCAGAGGGACTGAGTTCAAAAGGCCCAGAAGAAGGCATGTGTCCAAGTTGGGGACCAGGCAACCCCATGAATGAGGAATAGAAAGTGGCAGGTGTAGCTCCCAGTACTAGTACACTCTAGGAGTGTAAGATAGTCAGGGTTGCATACCTCCCAACTGTCCCTTTTTCGGAGGGACAGTCCCTCTTTTGACAGCTCAACCCGCAGTCCCTCATTTGTACTGGAAAGTCCCTCTTTTCTCTGCCCTGAACAGCCAGAAAAAGAAACAAAGTTTCTCACTTTTAGCAGAGAGCCCAGAACAGCTAACAGGTGCAAATAAGATACTTTGTAACAATTTTGAGACACAAAAACAAGGAGAAATATTTTCATACTTTCATAACCTGCCAAATTTTGTAAAACAAACATGGTAATTAGGAGGTGTGGCCACAGAAAGGGGTGTGGTCAACAAATTGCTGCGCTACGTGCGGAAAAAAAAATGTTGTCCCTCTTTTTACTTCCAAAATGTTGGGAGGTATGGGGTTGAGCTAAATAAGAGCAGTTCTGAGCTCCAACATAGGAGTGATAGAGTGGAGGTATCTCTCCCAGGCCATATTGCCTGTAGTATAGGGATCCCAGCGGAGAGAGGGAATCAGGAGGAGTGAGGTTGATCCAGAGACCACTACCGGAATATGTTTGCAGAGGTGAAGTGGGATACCTGCCAAATCTGTCCTAAGGGAGTGTCGGCCTGTGTAAACTGCATGATGTGTGCCTGCGCACTTTCCTCTGATTCACTGTGATGTGAGTACTAAACCTGTGGTCACTTGCTTCGTGCATAGTAATAAACCTTGTTCCTGTTTTACCTCCTGGCGCCCAAATCTTTTGTTGATTGCACAGTAGCCTGTGGGAGTTGTAGTTACACTACACCACACCTTTAATCATCCATATAGCGAAAGCCCTAGCCTGAAGTGTTAGAGTCACGTGTAACCCATGCTCTAGTGCACTAGCTGGTGAAATAACCCCGTATGGCCCAAATAGGTGTTACATATATTATAGAATGGCCAACTTTTAAATTGGTCTTTATTATTTATTTTTTATAGTTTTTTTTTTTAATTTGCCTATTTCCTCTGAATAGTAATGTGAAGGCTGGGTAAAACCCGACCAGCACCCGACCCGGACCTGCCCTCCCACAACCTGCGCCTGCACACATTCGACTTTTGGGTTCCTTTGATAGACCCATGCCTATGGGGGTGAGCAGGCACGCGGTGGGAGTGTGGGCTAAAAAGCAAATTTTTTTTATCATGTACTATCCCTTTTAGCATCAGATGAAAGAATAATTTTTTAGTTTATTATATTTTCCAAAGGGAAATGAAGCTACTCTGTAATGATTCATCCAGTATATGTAGCTGCCCTCAATGAATGATAGTGACTATTGCTCAGAAAATATTTTTGAAAGAGAAAGGCAGTTCCTAGGCTTTGTTGGAAAAGTGATGATGAATGATTTTCTGGCCTTCTCATCCCACTCCCTGCTATGACATACTCAGTGCATAATAGCCCCCTGGACTTCATGGAAGGCTCTGCAGCTGTCTATCTTCCAGAGCAGGGGCAGCTCAATTGGATTTGTACCGTATTCACACTTATAATAAATAAATAATGTCAATGCTGCAGTATTTTCTTGCCAGTAAATTAAAAGAGGTTTCCTTCAACATCTAAAGACCTGATTGTTTCAAGCTTACTAAACAAACAGATCCATGGCTAGATATGGGTTTAGCAGGCCTTCAGTTTCCCCACATACAGGTCAATAAGCTACTGCCTAATGTGACTAGCAGTGGCGTATACCTTGGTCCCTAGTTACACCACTGGTGAGTAGGCTTGGAGGAACTCTGGCAGCTATAATTGCCTGCATTGGGCCACCTTAAATGTGAAGGAAAGCTACCAAAGCAGTTTATTGCCAATAGATTAGCCGCAATAGTGCAAGCTATAACACTATATTTATTCTGCAGAATTCTTTACCATGCCTGAGTAAACAGCTCTAGAAGCTCTCTCTGTTTAGTAAGAATAGCAGCAGCCATATTAGCTTGCTGTGACATCACTTCCTGCCTGAGCCTCTCCCTGCTCGCTCATAGCTCTAAGCTCAGCAGGGAGGGAGGAAAAGGGAGGGTGAGAGAGGAGTAAACTGAGCATGCTCAAGCCCTAGCCTTGTAAGTTTATGCTGAAAACAGGAAGTCTGATATTGAAGCCCATGAGTACACAATAAAAGGAAAGAAATGTGGTGTTTCTTTTGACAGAGGACTCAGAGCAGCATTACTTTGAGGGTTTACTGGTGCATTCATATAGACCTTTCTGATAAAGCTTACTTAAGTTTAGCCTTTCCAACTCCTTTAACAGATTTCACAAAAGGTAAATTATAAATCTAACCAATGGTGTAACTAAGGGTTGAGGACTCCGCAGCAAACATACTTTTAGGGTTATACCTTTTCAATGGCAGTGTTAAAATGTATTCAATCGCAAGGGGAAGTAGGACAGTGACTGAGTTACAGAGAAAGACAGCTGTGTGCACAGTGGGCATTGTAAAAACAACTTAAGGGACACAGGTTAAAGGAGAACTAAAGCCTAACTAAAGAAGTTGGCTACAAATGTTGTACATTTTTTTTTTTGGACTACCAGCACAGGACAACCACAGTCCTTTAGCAATAAAGATCTGTGTCTCTAAAGATGCCCCAGTAGCTCCCTATCTTCTTTTCTGCTTATTCACTGCAAATGCTCTGTGCTGCTGTCACTTACTGCGCTTAGGGACCCACTCACAATATACAGTACACATAGAATAGAAATGTCACAAAGGCTGATTAGTAATCAATACACATAATTACTACATGTCAGATCAAAAACCAGTGCAATTAGCATCAGAATGTAATAATCAGCCCTGTAGCATCAGTTTATATTACAGGCAAACCTAATTTTCTGCTTGATAATTTGTGACAACCTCTAAGTTTAGCTTCTCAACAGCTGCTTGGAGCCCACTGAGCATGTGAGTGTCGCAGACACTTTCCAAGATGGTGGCCCCCTGTGACAAGTTTGAAGTCCTGGATCATTGCTGCTATTGACAAGCTGAAACTTTGGGCTGGTGCAATAAGTGCAGTATATAAAATATGGCATTTTTAGCCTTATTAATTTTTAGGGTTTATTTCTCATTTAAGCACTGATTAAAGTGTTACAGTAGCCGAGGATCCCTGTTAGGCCTGCCACTACAGTCTACTATGCATTGCCAACTTTTTCTGGGAAGAAATGGCAGACTTTCTATATCTGTTCTCTCTCTCTTCCCTATTAAGATCATTGTCACCAAACATTATTTTTATTGGCTAGGCTGGTGGCAGGTGGCTGCCGTAGTTGCTCCATATTTATCTCAGCCAAGAGGTCTGTGCTTATGGCACATGGGGCATTTCACCAGCCAGTAGAGAAGGACCCACGATTGCACATGCCACCTCCCATTGACATGACCAACAGTGTCCACTGAAATGAGCTGGAGGTGGCAGTTTCAGCAGAATCTGTACAAGCTAACTTACATTGTGAGAGGAAAGGGCGCCATTAGCCTTAGTGTTGGGGGCTGGGGGGGGGACAGTTGCTCCTATATGAATCACCTAGGGGGTTATTTATTAAGGCTAGATTTTTTGGGCATCCGTTTTGACACTGATAACCGGTAAAAAGTTTTGGTAAAAAAATACATGATTTTTTTTGCGATTTATTATGCCCCAAATCTGTTCCAAGTCCGAATCAGAAAATACTCCATCTAAAACCTGCCGAATTCATGTAAAAGTCAATGGCAGATGTCCCCTTAACCATTTGAAGATGTTTGAACCCTTACAACAAGGGGTGCCCAAAAGGTAGACCGGGATCTACCAGTAGATCTTTAGCTGGTGATCAGTAGATCTCAAGACACTGTCAACAAACAGCTTGTCTATATCACCCTGTTTCATGCTTTTCTTTCAGATATTTATTATGTTAAGGTTACATAAGAAATCGTTGTTTGTTAAATATAACAATATACATTTTCCCATAAATCAATATTTAAGTAATAGTTTGCATGGAACAAAATGCTAACAATGCTTTTATGGATGTAGATCATAATGGGACAACATCACTCAAAGTAGACCTCACATTAGTAAAGTATTGTTACTCCTGCCTTACAAAATGTTTGTGAAAACTCAAATTTTTCATGGTTTTCGGGCGTCAAACTCTAAAAATTCTGTTTTTTAGAGCAACAATCCGAAAAATTGGCGTTTTTTCACAATCTGATTTTTTTGAGGTTGTTTTTTATTGATAAATAAGGGCAAATTGTGGATTCTAATTTAGTCTGACTTTTTTCATTTTAAAAATCAGAAAAATTCGGATTTTGATAAATAACCCCCTTAAAGGGCATGTAAAGTCTAAAATAGAATAAGGCTAGAAATGCTGTATTTTGTATACTAAATATAAACATGAACTTACTGCACCACAAGCCTAACCAAACAAATAATTTATGCTTTCAAAGTTGGCTACAGGGGGTCACCATCTTGTAACTTTGTTAAACATCTTTGCAAGACTAAGACTGTGCACATGCTCAGTGTGGTCTGGGCTGCTGGTCTGGGATCATCATAAACAAAGCTGCTTGAGTTCTGCATGGCTGGGAAGTAAGGCGGGGGCTCCCCCTGCTGTTCATAAGTATGATTGTTTCCCGGCTCAGCAGTTAGGGACCATCTGACAATTCCTATCCACACCAGTAAATGAAGGGAGAATTTCACTGCATATAGTCAGGTTTCTTATAAAAACGGTACACATTTTTTAATTAAAGTATATTGAAGATATGTTTCTTTTTCATTAAAGAAAGTAAAAATGGGATGTAATTTTTTTGCCTTTACATGCCCTTTAAAGACATTGTGCTAATAGTAATATTTGCAACTGTCACTCCGCTGCAACAATTATGCCTTGAAACCACTGCACATAAAATCCCTGGAGGTGTCATGAAATTTTTTTACTGGGTTCTAAAACAAAACCTAGAGACAAACCCCCCATTCCTAAGCTGTTCCATGCTAGAGCAGTGCTGGCAGGTGCCCAGCTGAGATATTAAAATACAAATTACCCTCCATCATTCCCTCCGGTAGGTGCCAGATTGCAGATTTAGCTGTCACTTATAAAATATGCACATGGCTTTCTATTAGGCATTCCATAAGAAGTGTAAATCCAATCTGAACCAGTCAGCATTTGTAAGGGGCTTATTTATTTACCAGCGCTCTGCCCTGCAGAAAATGCTAAGCACAGTATAAACAACCAACATAAACATCCCCTGTAGTTCACTGACATAAACCAACCTGGCTTCATTTTATTTACATTTAATACCAGTCACTTTGCACATGAGCCCCAAGCGTCTCAATCATGTATAGAAGTTGGCATGCAGGCACAAAGTCAAATTATTTTATGCACATCAGAGCACAGTTTCCATTTGACGTCTTTATCATTTTAGATGCCCGCAGCTGTAATGTTCAATATGTTGTTTGTACATAATAATGGAGAGCAAGTGTTTCCTTTATTATCAAGAATTTATTCTCTTTGTTTTCACAATGACATTCTCATATGTTGGCTGAGCACCAGTTCTCCACTGCAAGGAGCTTTTATAGAATCCTATCCTTTCATTCAAAGTTTTTTTCCAAAATTTCCAGGCATAATAAATCCTGCGGGGCTCTATAGCATCTGTGATCCTGGGAATGGAAGCATCCATGTTGCTTCTCTATTTCCAAAAAAACTACATGCCACTTACAATATCAGTTTCAAGCCAGAGTACCCTTGCTCCAGCTGCATTCCCTGCAAACTCCTAGCCAGCACCTGTATTTCATCAGGTCTTTTATATAGTATAATACAGGAATGGGTTCTGTTATCCAGAAGGCTCTTGACTTGGGGTTTTCCAGATAACTGTTCTTTCCATGATTTGGATCTTTATATCTTAAAGGAGAACTCAACCCACAAATTAGTAAGCAAGATAGTCCCCCCTCCCTGCTTCCCCTCGCAGAGTTCAATAGGTCTGAAAATATCCGTAACATTTTCCCACCTAACAGTGCAGAGTAAGCGCAGCAGAGCTTGTGAGTGCCATCTTCTGATTTATTTGGATCCTCTTCTGATTTCTTTGGGTCCTCTTCATAAATTTGGGTCCACTTTGGTAATTTACGGCATTTTGGCTCGTGAGCAGTCGATACATTCCGGAAGACTACTCCAACTGGGCATGTGCCAGTTTGGCGCTCTCTTAAAGATGAAGATTTGCGATCCGGGAATCTGCAATGTTAGGTGGGAAAAATTATCTGGACATTTTCAGACCTATGGAACTCTGCGAGGGAAAGCAGGGAGGGTGGACTTTCTTGCTTACTAAGTAGGGTTTTTTTTTTAATTCTTGGGTTGAGTTCTCCTTTAAGTCCACTAGAAAATCATGTAAACGTTAAACCCAATAACCTGATTTTGCTTCAAGAAAGGATTAATTATATCCTAGTTTCAATGAAGTACAATTTACAGAGAAAAAGGAAATCATTTGGATTATTTGGATAAAATGGAGTCTATGGAAGAATGCCCTTCCGCAATGCAGAGATTTCTGGATAACGGATCCCATACCTGTAACTGATTCCACAGACTGAACTGAAACCATGATAGTCTGTAATGTAACACCCCATTAAAGGGGACCAGTCACCCAAAAAACCTATTTTATCACATTAGTCAAGCAAAATGAACTTTAATTACACTGTATAAAATATTTGAATCGTGTTTTCTTCAGTCTGGGAATTCAAAATGATAGCAAGCAGGCAGCAGCCATTTTGTGGACACAGTTTTTAAGGCAAGCCTTGTATCATCTCAGAATATTGCTTTTGCACCAGAATGGGGGGACCTTATGTCCATTCCCATGCACTGGCTACACAATTAAATGCAGAAGCGTAACTAGAGGGGGGCGGGCCCTGTCGCAGGACGCGCAGCCGGGCCCCCGCCCCCCTCCGTACACCCGGAACTGCCCGGTGAAGCCAACGGGGGGAATGTGGAGAGAGCAATGATATCTAGGAAGTGCTGAATGGAAAGTGAAAGTAATTGTCAGCCCCGCCTCTATTCCCAGGGCATAGAGGAGGGGAAAACAATATTTGATTGACAGCTAAAATTTTTAAATGAGCTTACAACAGCTATGAATGCTTTAGTAAAAAATTGAAATTGGATTTCATGTTTAATTTGAAAAGGACTTTTATTATAAAGATTTTTGTGTCTGGGTGACAGGTCCACTTTAAAGGAAAACTTAACTATATACCCAAAATAAATACTTAAGCAACATATAGTTTATATCATATTAAGTGACATATTTTTGTAAAAATTCAGATAGTGTTTCTGCTTTTGCACTTACTCCAAATAGAAAGGGGAGTTTATATTGTTTTTCCAGGACAAAGGCACACATGATTTGTTGTTGTTATTGAGCTGGTGTACTTGTAGCAATCTGCATTTCCAAATTACAAGTGCTTGATAGCCCTGGGACACTAAGAAGACTATGGGGTGAACAATGAGCCCCTCTACATGAGCCTGCAAGGGCTGGTTTAGCGAGGCAGACAATGCAAAGCTATAAAGTGCTTTTGGGAGGGATGTGTAAAAAAATTATCATTTTAAAAAGTGTTTGCAAAATGTACTTGAATGCCCTGAAAATAGTTTAGTAAAAGTTAAACATGAAATAAAAATGCATCTTATGCTTTGCAATTTTACAGACGCTTCCCCATCGCATGAATAAAACAAAGGCAGGTCTCGCAATGTAAATGGAATAAAATTATCACAGCGCTGAGTTGTCAGATACAGGGAGCTTCTCGAAGGCGACGCTCGTCTGGAACAAAACCCATTGTATCGTCTGAAATATTTCTACAAAACAGGTGGAAAATTATACGTCTTTGCATTGGCAGAATGTCACAACTAATCAGAGGCAGATCCCAAAAACACTAATTCCAGGGAGTAGAATGAAAATCCAGAGGAGGCATTTAGTTACATTGGCATTTCCATTAGATTGTAATTAAAAATAAGCCGTGTGCAATTACTTTGGCAGAAAAAAAAAACCAAGGCAGCTAAACAACAGCGAGGCCGATGTCAGGCAAGGGCCTGCGGGGAGTATGCAGGGAGTACGCTGGTGATAGAGCTGGATGGTGGTGAAAATGGGAATATCACAGCAAGTGAAACAAGAAATGTTGCAAAGGCAATGGCTGTAGCAAAAAAGAACAATACAGATGGAGGTGGTGTACCAAAAAAGATCATTATTTATATACCTTGTAAACTGCAACAACATATTCTGCACAGCACTACAGTGTTTATTTATCATTCACATCAGTCCACGTTCAGTCCACGTTCCAACTACCGTACCTTTGGTGCAAGCCAAACCCCAAAACAGGCCACCTTCCCATATAGCTACTGTATTAGAAGTATTAGAAGGCTCAATGAGTCCCACCATCAAATAGCTCAATGACCCCCAACATCAAATACTAAAATGACTCCCATTTTCAAATAGCACAATGACCCCAACTTCAAATACTACAACTCCCATTTTCAAATAGCACAATGACCCCCAACATCAAATACTACAATGACTCCCAACCTCAAATGGTACGATGACTCCCAACCTCAAATGGTACGATGACCCACAACATCAAATACTACAATGACTCCCAACCTCAAATGGTACAATGACTCCCAACATCAAATACTACAATGACTCCCAACATCAAATACTACAATGACTCCCAACCTCAAATGGTACAATGACTCCCAACCTCAAATGGTACGATGACCCACAACATCAAATACTACAATGACTCCCAACCTCAAATGGTATGATGACCCACAACATCAAATACTACAATGACTCCCAACATCAAATACTACAATGACTCCCAACCTCAAATGGTACGATGACCCACAACATCAAATACTACAATGACTCCCAACCTCAAATGGTACGATGACTCACAACATCAAATACTACAATGACTCCCAACCTCAAATGGTACAATGACCCCCATCATCAAATACTACAATGACTCCCAGCATCAAATACTACAATGACTCCAAGCATCAAATGGTACAGTGCCCTAGTACAACAGTGACCAACAACATCTAACAGTGCAGGGCCCAGCTACCTGTGTGCCCAAAGCAATGCATCTGCGAACAGTGCCCCCCCCCACACACACACACATAAGATGACAGCGGCAGGTGGAGTCTGAAGTTTCTAGGGGTAAATCCATGCCCAGCGCCCTCCTTTTATTGCACCATAGACACATGCCTCTTCTGCCGACCCCTAGTTCCAGCCCTAACATCTAATGGCAAAGTGACCCACCTCACTTCTAACCCCTCTCTTTTGGCATGTGCCCCTATACAAGTACCTGCGCCTAATAATAAATGCATAACTAGACAAACAGCTGAAGAGAAGTAGAGGAATGGGGGAGTAAAGGAATGACTGCACTACCACTTACAAACACTACAATTCTCAAGGAGCTAATTCAGCTGCCTGTATGTTAAGTAGAGAAAAAGGAAGCAGCAGATGGAAACTTGTCCAAACAAGGACAGAAAATACAAGCCCTATACAGATACAATGGTCAGAAACCCCTCAAACCCCAATGAGCACCACAGAAACACTACCCTCTATGTTACCATGCAGCCAATCAAACCACAATAGCGGGGGAAAGACTGGAACCTTATAAAGATGTTATGGGGATGGGCTTTGGGGAAGCAGATGGAAGAACAGAGGAGCAAGGAAGAGGCAGAAGAGGAAAGAGAGGTTATTTGGGAGACTGTCACAAGGGAGCTATAACAGGCAGAAGGAGAGAGAGAGAGAGAGACTGATCACTGTCATTTATTCAATGTATGGCCTATAATTACCATTGCAACGATCTGATTGTGGGCCCTTGCTAATAAGCAAAATGAAATCAACAGCATCTCAACAAACAACAGGCCTTGTTACTTTGCCGCATATGATCTTGCTGGAGTTGGCATGTAAGTAAGGTCTAATCAGCTGCTACCCATGTACTGAACAAAGGCACCAATCTCATATCTCCTGGGCCAGGACAGAGGCACAGATCTGCCCGATTACCTGTGAGAGCTCCGGCACAGCTGTGGCTTTTTATTTGCAGGTTTTATTATTTGCACTATATATTAGAGATAGGCCTTTGTAACCTAGAGTTGTCACATAGAATAAATATATATCTGTATATATAGACCCTCGGAAGAAGAAGGACCCTGGCAATGCAGCTTGGGGGTACGACAATATACATCAGTATCCAAATTAAATATTGTAGAGCAAAAACTCCCAACACTCCCAAATACTCTGCCCAGAGATATATATTAACCTAATACGTAACTGTTTCATATATGTACTCCATACAAACACAATGATTTGCAGGGACCCATTGAATAGCATGGTGGAATAATTCATTCAGCTTTTCGCAGAAGCAGTTATATATAGGTACCATTAGCAGAGGGCATAGGGCACCATGTAAAATGGATACTCGTGGTTCCATTACGGCTTATAATAATCTGCCTGGAATCTAATAGTACAGCTACTCGGGTACATCTATGACATAAGTGATGCAATTGAATTAATTTTGCAGTATTCCCGTGACAATATGCTATATGTCAATGTGAACTTTCCCATGATTCAGCTGTGCGCCACACCAATGGGGCATATACCCCAAATCACATAAGTATATCCTACAGCCCATGTTCTGAACTACAGTCAAGCCTCACTAAGTCCTTTTTGTACAGTGACCATCATTCAGTTATTTTGCTATATTTATATAGTGTTGACTGTTCATCATTCACTATCACACACACTATGCCCAAATTTATCCAAAACCAATGATTAGGTATGCATGACGGATAATTAAAGAATGCAATGGGCCATTGTGCTCAGTAAATCAATACGGGGGAGAGAGGATAACAATTCCTAGGAAGCTCCACTACCCCAGAGACAGAACAGAAGCCTGCGGTGCCCACACACTTGACTTGGCCTCATTATAAATTCCTTGACCCAGAGCTATGCTTAGTGGTGGTGGTGGGTCCCATCGTATTGTGATGGAACCCTTAGGTTTGCACTTACCAAATACTAATACAGGTATGGGACCTGTTATCCAGAATGCTTGGGACCTGAGGTTTTCCGGATAACGTATCTTTCCGTAATTTTTTCATAACTTAAAAGGGTGGTTCACCTTCAGGTTAACTTTTAGTATGTTACAAAATGGCCAATTCTAAACAACTTTTCAATTGGTCTTCATCATTTATTTTTTTATAGTTTATGAATTACTTGCCTTTTTCTCCTGACTCTTTCTAGCTTTCAGAAGTGGGTCACTGACCCCCTCTAAAAACAAATCCTATCTAAAGCTACACATTTATTGTTATTGCTACTTTTTATTACTCGTCTTTCTGTTCCAACCCTCCCCTATCAATATTTCATATTCTCATTTAAATCAATGCATGATTGCTAGGGTAATTTGAACCCTAGCAACCAGATTGCTGACACTGCAAACTGGAGAGCTGCTGAATAAAAAGCTACACAAATAATAAAAAATGGAAACCAATTGCAAATTGTCTCAGAATATCGATCCCTACATCAAACTAAAAGTTAACTTAAAGGTGAACAACCCTTTTAAGTCTACTAGAATATCCTATTGCCCTGAGTTTTTTTCTATCTATCTTTAATAATGTGTACCAAAATGGCACCCGACTCAGATTAAAGGTGCACCAAAATGGCACCAGAAAAAAGGTATATAAAATGGCACCTTAACAGTACAGGGTGTAACTTTCTACACCTTTTAAAGTAAATCTACTAAAAGGTGTACCAAAATGGCACCAACTAAAGCTGGATGTAGCTCTTCAATAGCACCTTTATATGAGACACCTGAGACAATTGGACATTAGGTTGGTCTATGTGAAGAACTCGGATTGGATCACTAGATAATTGATGTTGTGTTGTCATTGGTGCACATATATTTAAATACTGGTGTTTAAGATCTTTAAATTCAGCCTATAATTAAGTGTTGGAGACACGAAACGTGTAAGGCGCAGGACACAAACATTTTTCACATTGTTTTGACTATTTGGTGGAAGACTGCCTTCATTTGAGTGCCTGCTCCAGATTTATCCTACTAGAAAATAATGTAAACAATAAATAAACCCAATAGGTTGGTTTTACTTCTAATAAGGGTTAATTATATCTTATTTGGGATCAAGTACAAGCTACTGTTTTATTATTACTGAGAAAAATTGAATCGTTTTTAAAATGTTGGATTATTTGAATAATATGCCATGGGAAACAGCCATTCCATAATTCAGCACTTTCTGGATAACGGGTTTCCGGATAATGGATCACATACCTGTGAATATTCTGCTTAATTTATTAAATAAATGACAATAAACTTGCCTCCACTCATGCCATTCTGCTCTGCTGTAATGATATCCCCATGCAATAGATAGAACCCCGCTCAACTTCAATCAGATTTTACTATTCTCAGCACAATGAAATTGATGATTCATCATGAAAACAGAAGAAAATCCTGGATCTTTGCAATTACGCCTGTTATAGACAAGGATGCTGGGAGCACGCAGCTGTATATGAGGAAGACAGAAGCAGAGACAGTAGCTGAGCTGAGAAATGAGCAGTAAATCTCTCATTAGCTAACAGAACAAATTCCCTTACCCCCAAATATTGTACAGGGGAAACTAAGATTGCAAGCTCTGCCATCTCACAGACAAATTGCATAACTACTGGGGTTGAAAATTCACCGCTCCCTTACATCCATCCAATCACAGACTTGTGCTGCCCTACTGACGTGCTCTTCTCTCAAACAGATCATGACTTGCAAGCCTGGGTGTAAGAGAACTAGAGATGCACCAAATCAACTATTCTGGATTCGGCCAAACCCCCAAATCCTTTGTGAAAGAAATCTGACATGGAGCTAGACATAGTGCATACCTCCCAACATTTCTGAAGTAAAAAGAGGGACAATTTTTTTTTCTGCACGTAGCGCAGCAAATTTCTGACCACACCCCTTTCTGTAGCCACACCCCCTAATTGCCATGTTCGGTTTACAAAATTTGGCAGGTTATGAAAGTTTGAAAATATTTCTCCTTATCTAAACTGTGTTTTTGTGTCTCAAAATTGTTACAAAGTATCTTATTTGCACCTGTTACCTGTTCTGGGCTCCCTGCTAAAAGCCAATTAAGTGAGAAACTTTGTTTCTTTTTCTGGCTGTTCAGTACAGAGAAAAGAGGGACTTTCCAGTACAAATGAGGGACTGTGGGTTGAGCTGTCAAAAGAGGGACTGTCCCTCCGAAAAAGGGACAGTTGGGAGGTATGATAGTGTCTGTTTCCCAGCTGCCCACAGTCATGTGCTCTGATAAACTTCAGTCACTCTTTACTGCTGTACTGCAAGTTGGAGTGATATCACCTCCTCCCTTCCCTCACCCAGCAGCCTAACAACAGAACAATGGGAAGGTAACCAGATAGCAGCTCCCTAATACAAGATAACAGCTACCTGGTAGATCTAAGAACAGCACTCAATAGTAAAATCCAGGTCCCACTGCAACACATTCAGTTACATTGAGTAAGAGAAACAACAGCCTGCCAGAAAGCAGTTCCATCCAAAAGTGCTGGCTCTTCCGTAAAGCACATGACTAGGCAAAATGACCTGAGATGGCGCCTACACACCAATATTACAACTAAAACAAATACACTTACTGGTTCAGGAATGACGTTTTATATTGTAGAGTGAATTATTTGCAGTAAAAATAGTGTATTTAGAAATAAAAATGACATCAAAATAATTATCACAGAATCCCTTTAAGGATTCGGTTTGGCTAGGCACCAGAATTTGGCCTTATTCTGAATCCTGCTGAAAACGGACAAATTCTGGCCTAATACTGAACTGAATAGTATTGCAGCACTGAAGCACAGCATCGGTTTATGTTTAAAGGGCATGTAAAGGCAAAAAAAAAAAAATCCCATTTTTACTTTCTTTAATGAAAAAGAAACTTATCACCAATATACTTTAATTAAAAAATGTGTACCATTTTTATAAGAAACCTGACTGTATGCAGTGAAATTCTCCCTTCATTTACTGCTGTGGATAGGAATTGTCAGATGGTCCCTAACTGCTGAGCAGGGAAACAATCATACTTATGAACAGCAGGGGGAGCCCCCGCCTTACTTCCCAGCCATGCAGAACTCAAGCAGCTTTGTTTATGACGATCCCTAAGCAGCCCAGACCACACTGAGCATGTGCACAGTCTTAGTCTTGCAAAGATGTTTAACAAAGTTACAAGATGGTGACCCTCTGTAGCCAACTTTGAAAGCATAAATTATTTGTTTGATTAGGCAGTAAGTTCATGTTTATATTTAGTATACAAAATACAGCATTTCTAGGCTTATTCTATTTTAGACTTTACATGCCCTTTAAGAATAAAAAACCTTTATCAAGCACATTTGGCAACGATCTGGGTACAGCCACATTTCAGGCCCTTTGGCTTTTTCTCAAGCTTGAGAAAGGGCCTAAACATAAACCTGTGCTGTGCTTCAAGTCTTCTGTAGCATATGAATGGATGGTGGCCATTAACTGCACCTGCACTGGGATCTCTATGAACGAAAAGGTGAAAACGGAGCTGACTGGACCAAGTTCGCAAGTATTGCAGCACTGGAACACTGAGGGTTAGAGGGGAACTCCAGCCAAATTCTCAAAAAAAATCTTAATAAAAGAAAATTTCCAATATAAATCCATTAAACTTGGTGAATGGTTTTATAATAATTTGTAAATGTAATTGCTATTGAAAGC
This sequence comes from Xenopus petersii, assembly GCA_038501925.1. NCBI lineage: Eukaryota > Metazoa > Chordata > Amphibia > Anura > Pipidae > Xenopus > Xenopus petersii. The sequence goes on along the minus strand of CM076681.1, from coordinate 27,544,197 downwards.
AGCATCTGTCTGCTCTGTGTTATTCTAAGCACTGTTGGTTCTGACTACAACTACCACTGCCGCAATGTAGCAAAAGTAATTTTCCCTCAAGCCAAGATGAAAGTTCTAAAAATGCTTTGCATGTTCTATGATTTATAGACCTATGGAAAAGGAGAATAGACAGCGGTGTGCAGGGCATTGTGGGAAGTGGTGAAGTCTTGGCTGTAACATTTTTAATGGAACATGTAGCCAGAAGCAGCAGTGCAGAAATTAGCAAAGGTCAGGCAGATACTGCTTTCAGTAGCAATTACAAAAAAACACTGTTCATTAAACATTTTAATGAAAAGCTTCCTACTGTAACCCTCCAGTTATTCCTCTAACCCTCCCAACCTCACAAAATTTGTCACCCAAAATAACTCTGCTCTCGTCTCTGTAGCCCAGTGTATATATCATCAGAGGCAGTGTCTTGTTCTTGTATTGAGACTCTCGACCAATACTCTTATTTAATTGAATAACAAACACTACTCTGGCATTACATTTTTTTCATGAGAGGCCTGAGAGAGTGATTGTGAGTGGGCAGTGCTACAGGGCACATACATTGGGCAATTTCAAGAACCAAAAGTCAGATCTATCGCTCGTGCCTCGTGGGTGGGAACATTCCCTGACATACAGAAACAAGTGGGATCATATCTACGGAACAAGTAGATGCTGTGAGTGACTTTTGGGGGCCCAACAGATATTGGGGGCAGCAGGGGACTAGCTGTGAAGTAATGATTAGTTCTCTGGTGCCTGAAGTTAAAACAGTGAGGGAGCCCAGGAAGCAACTGGAACACAAGGAAGTTTCATTCATTCCTGACCCAGTTGCAAGTGACCTTGGGCCAGACGCTGTATTACACTGCCGGGAGTAGGGAGTGGATAGAGACATCTTTAGTACTGCCCACAGTTTTTAGTGGCCCCATTAGTTTTATGTAGTTTGACTGTCTGTCTGACCTGTGTGGCATTTAGCACCTTTTGAAATTTATTTTTTCAGAACAGCTTTTATTTTTTACTGTTGCCATCAGGCCCGGACTGGCAATCTGTGGGTTCTGGCAAATGCTAGAGGGGCTGCTATAATGGGCCATAGAAAGTCAGTATTTAGTGGGCTGGTGAGGGGCAGTTTGGGCCTCTGTGTGGGCTGATTAAGCCTCTGTGTACCTGAAATGCCAGGGCCTATTTTAATACCTTTCAATGACATTACTCATATCTGCTATTGATTAATATGAACTTGCCTCAATACCTTTCTATAGCAGATATGAGTAATGTCATAGAAAGTTATTGAGGCAAATCCATATTAATCAATAGCAGATATGAGTAATATCATAGAAAGGTATTGAGGCAAGTCCATATTAATCAATAGCAGATATGAGTAATGTTATAGAAAGGTATTGGGGCAAGTCCATATTAATCAATAGCAGATATGAGTAATGTTATAGAAAGGTATTGGGGCAAGTCCATATTAATCAATAGCAGATATGAGTAATGTCATAGAAAGGTATTGGGGCAAGTCCATATTAATCAATAGCAGATATGAGTAAAGTTATAGAAAGGTATTGGGGCAAGTCCATATTAATCAATAACAGATATGAGTAATGTCATAGAAAAGTATTGAGGCAAGTCCATATTAATCAATAACAGATATGAGTAATGTCATAGAAAGGTATTGGGGCAAGTCCAAGTTAATCAATAGCAGATATGAGTAATGTTATAGAAAGGTATTGAGGCAAGTCCATATTAATCAATAGCAGATATGAGTAATGTCATAGAAAGCTATTGAGGCAAGTCCAAGTTAATCAATAGCACATATTAGTAATGTCATAGAAAGGTATTAAGGCAAGTCCATATTAATCAATAGCAGATATGAGTAATGTTATAGAAAGGTATTGGGGCAAGTCCATATGAATCAATAGCAGATATGAGTATGAAAGGCATTTAAGACAATGAGCACTAGGCATTCTTGCCTCTATCATTCTGCAGCACTAGGATCTCTCCCAAACCCTTCAGTATATCACAGATAAAGGCAGGTTATTATACACCAGACCCAAACAAGAGCCCCTGGGCTAGTAAGGAGCAGTCTGCTAGCCCTCACCTCTATAGCAGTCACATTACAACTCCCAGGACCCTTGGCTACTGAGAACTTTAGTTTGACATCTGGGGGAGGGGCTGAAGGCTTTTATCCAATACACACACACATATTGTCATGGAGAAGATACTGTGGCCACTAGTAACAATGGTGTAGCCAAAGCCGGCAGATTTGGCCCATTAGCCCAGTGTAATGTGACTGTAGCCCAGTGTTGTTGGCGGGTTAGGGGTAGAACTGTAAGAATGAGACAATGGAGGCCCCAATGTCAGGGTGACAAATGCACAAGTAGAAATTGTGGGCGGCAGTAAAAGGTGTAAAGTGAATTGTCCATTTGTGTCACGGCCCTTCCCCAATGTCTGACACATTCCCCGCTGCTGCTCCTGCCCGACTCTCCCTCACACGCGCAGGAAAACAGAGTGAGAAGCAGAAAAGCTAATGTACAGTCTCATACCTTGTTTCCTCCGCTCTCACACGGTTCGGCTCCGCAGGGTTCCCCAGAGAGCTCGGCACAGACCAGGATCCCGGAGAAGAGGAGCCCGAGTGCGGCCAGAAGAGCGCGGGAGCTCGGGGGAGGCATGAGGACGAGTATAAGCGGCTGATCCTCTGGTCCCGAGATGTTGGTCCTTCGCCTCACGCTGGATGCTGCGATCACAGAGCTGGAAGCAGTCGGTTGCTGTTACCATGGCAGCCGTGTGACTGATGGGAGGGAGGGGTAAGGAGGAGGGGCACAAGGTGAAGGGCAGAGGGAGACAGGAGGGAGCTGGTGGCAAATGTGGGAGAAAGGCAGAATTACATACACCAGGTATTCCCAGCCTGCAACTCTCCACTTCACACCCACAGCAGCACAGTCAGGACTTGGATACAAAACAGACAATGACATTTCAGCTACACAGAGGCCCGGACTGGCAATCAGTGGCTTCTGGCAAATGCCAGACAGGGGCTGCTGTAAGTTCCCATAGACAGTCATTATTTATTGGGCTGATGGGAGGCTGCTTGGGCCTCTGTGTACTTGGAATGCCAGGGCCTATTTTGATTCCCAGTCCAGACCTGGGCCCAAACAGCCCCCACCAGCCCAATAAATAGTGACTGTCTGTGGCATCTTAACAGTAGCATTTACCAGAACCCACAGATGATCAGTATGGGTCTTGTCATAACACTGGACACAATTCATGTCATTCCCTGCAACCAGATAGGCCCAATCAGCCAGCATTCCTATAGAGCGCCATCTTTTGCTTTTAGATTGTAAGCTCTTTTGAACAGGGCCCGCTTTAGCTGTTCTACTGATTACAGCCTGTGTATGTTCAATGTATTCAGCCATTAACTGTAAGACAAAGAGTTAAAGTGTGTGTGTGTCAGTCAGTCAAGAGCTCAGTGTGGCCAATAGTTGCTCCAGAATTAATGTCAATAACAGTCAATTTAAGGCTACCTACAAGAGGCCCACTGGTGTCCATTCAGTGGTATGTTTGACCCCCAAGAGTCAGATCAAATCCCAGATACACAGGTTTTAGCAAAGTCCAGCTTTTAAATCTTCTGCATTCACAAAAGAAATGACCTTGATAAATCTGTGGGGTTGTGGCCCCGTGTCCTGAGGCAAGGGGGGGGGGGGGGGAAAGAGAAAAACATGGATATTTGACTTTAGGCACAACATAGATGGAATCAAACTGATGCTGCAGCTTAAAGGGGTTGTTCGCCTGTAAATTAACTTTTAGTATGATTCTCCTCTTTTTCCGATCATGCCTACTTCCAATGATGTCACTTCCGGTTTACAATGACAGCACTTGATGATTCTTGATGCTCAGTGGGTCGCAGATAAGCTTCTTGCGGGTCGGGTAGCGGGTCCAAGTGGGTAAGAATGCGGGTTGCAGATTGAAGGTTGCAGGTACGTGTCGGGTTCCAAAAAATGGACCCACGCTGGACTTAAGCATCCCACATGATGCCTAAGTTTTTGCAAAGTGCGTCGTATCGCGCAGAAATCGCCTGTGGAGTACTACCCTTAAATGTAGTTTAAAACAGTTTGATAACCAGTAGGCATAGGTTTTGCCCAACTACTGGCATATAGGGAGCCCAAAATACACCAATGCCTAAAAGGCCAAACGGCAGACATAACATCTGATTTCTCTGACTCTATTTTCTCATATGAACCGGAAAGTGCAGTAAAACCACTCCGACCATTAAAATAATGTTCAAAATACCTGATCTAAATGCAGTATGTTTTTATGAAGGAAAACATAAATTCGAAAATATCTAATTTTCTGAAATCTACTCTGACCAAATCTGCCCAGGTTATTTCCCCTTATTTATCAATACATTTCCCTGTAAATTCCCTGTGCTGGAAAAAAACTCGATAAAATCATGAAAATTTTTTCAGATTTTCCGCTCGAAAACTTGAATCTTTTCAGATTTTTGGCCGAAAACAACAAAATCTTCGAACTATTGCACAAAACCCAGTGCAGATGAGGATATCTTGGGGACTTCTCCCATTGACTTATAATACAACCGTGGCAGGTTTGAGATGCCAAATTTTCGGATTCTGACTTTTTCCATCCTTGGGGGATACAATAAATCCTGAAAAATTTGTTTTTTTTTTTTCACTAAAATTTTATAGTAAAAAAAAACTTGAATTTTTCGAGGTTTTTGTATTCGGACAAATCAAAAAAAAAAAAAAAAAAAAAGCATTGGAAAAGACAAGAATGATTTGAGGTCAGACCCGTGAGCTGTACTGGAGCTCTTTTTCCACTATAAATTTTGATTTTATAGTAAAAAAAAACTTGAATGTGTGAAAGGGAGGCATCATGTGATACTGAACTGCTTAGGAAGCCTATGGGGACCTTACCCATAGGCTAACATTGACTTTGGTAGCTTTTAGGTGGGGAACTAGGGGGTCGAAGTTTTTTCTTAAAGAGACAGTACTTCGACTATCGAATGGTCGAACGATTTTTAGTTTGAATCAAAGTCGTAGTCGAAGTAGCCAAAAAAAAAAATTCAACGTTTTTCTTTTTATTCATTCCTTCACTCGAGCTAAGTAAATGGGCCCCACAGACTAGGTATTTCCAGAACCCTGCCAAATTTAGGGCAAAAGCTAAACACAAAATGGTAAAAGAATAGAAATATAAAGAAGTGCTAAAAGCTGCATGTGTGCAAAGCAAATAGGTTACATGTTGTAAAATGTTTTAACCTGTACAAGTGACTGAACATCGATCCCATATGTTATTTGTGCCAGTCACATTCCTTTGCACTCACTGCTGCTCCATAATTTGTGAGTCAGAATCATCAACAAGACCCCTACCAGCCTCTCATAAATACAGCACTGGTGAACAAAGGGAGCATTGTACAGGTATAGGACCTTTTATCCAGAATGCTTGCGGCCTGGAATTTTCTGGATAAGCGATCTTTCCGTAATTTGGATCTCCATAAATGTAAAAAATAAGAACGTACCAACGTTATACTCATTTTCAGGCAGATTTATTGAATATTTCTGCAAAAACCTTAATAATCCCTCCCTTCTCTTCCACTTCCTGCTCCCTGAATTCCCAGGCTGTGCACTCAGCTCACTGCACTGTAGAACAGGAACCAATCAGCAGCTAGCAGGACCTGCTTGTGTTACAATACCACAAATAATTAGAGTGCTCTTACCCATATAGGTGTGGTACTCATCTGGTGTGATGACGGGTGCTCGCTTATAGGTCTATGGCCTGCAACCAGAGACGTGTTTGTAGTCAGAATGAGGATAAAGCGGCACACTAATAGTTGTAATCAAACAAGTGAAAAATTAATTTAGCCCTCCAAAATGCAAGAACCCACGGTGTCCTTTTTCGGAACCCCCCCCCCAAAGGGCACAGCTGGGTCCTAAACATTGCCTGCCATGCATTTTGGAGGGCTACAAAAAAATTTCACTTTTTTGATTACAAATGTTTCACTTTTTTGATTACAACTATTAGTGTGCCGCTTTATCCTCATTCTGTCTTTGCTTGTGTGACTGCAGGGCTGTGATTGGCTGTCCCCTTCCTACTGTACTTCTGGCAGGGACCGTTAGGACACGCCCACCCCTCATTTGAAACAGAGACAAGAGAACATCTATAGAGAGTTCCAATAAAGAGGATATTTTTAAAGATAATGTTTAGCACCATGTAAAAGCAACACCATATATTCATAATTGCCTACAAAATTAGGGTTTTATTTTCCATTTATCCTACATGTCTCCTTTAAGACTACTAAAATTGAATTTAAAATGAAGGTATTTTTGCATTGAATTAGGATTAATTTGATCTTAGCTGGGATCAAGTACAAAAAAATGTAATTGATTATTATGGAAACTAGGGGTGAAGGCCTTTTCCCAAATCGGAGCTTTCTGAATAATAAGTTTCCGGATAACCGATCCCATATCTGGATTTATGGGGGATGGACACAGACACTAACTGCACGGAAGGTTTCAAGTTGCAAAAGACAAACTTCTTGTGGCTGTTTTTTGTACCGTGCCCCAATCAGTAAATAAGCCCTAGAAAATATACATAGACTAATTTGATTGTGCAAGTGAATGCCAGGACTCGTGTATCAGAAGTACCAAGTCTTGGTGCAGTCCATATAACAGATGCCCATGTAAAGGAAATATGCACTCACACATCTTGAATATTAAGGGCTAGTTCACCTTTAAATTAACTTTCAGTATGAGGTAGAGTGTGATATTTGAGACAATTTTTAGTTGGTTTTCATTTATTATTATTTGCGGTTTTTGCGTTATTCAGAAGCTCTCCAGTATGAAATTTCAGCAATCTGGTTGCTAGGGTCCAAATTACCCTAGCAACCATACATTGCTTTGAATCAGAGACTGGAATATGGGTAGGAGAGTCCTGGACAGAGAGTAAAAAGTAGCAATAACAATACATTTGTAGCCTTACAGAGCATCTGTTATTTTAGATGGGGTCAGTGACCCCCATTTGAAGTCTGGAAAGAGTCAGAAGATGAAGGCAAGTCATTCAAAATCCATATCAAATAAAAAATAACGACCAATTGAAAAGTTGCTTAGAATTAGTCATTCTATAACATACTAAAAGTTAACTTAAAGGTGGACCACCTCTTTAAATTAACTATTAGTATGATATATAAATTGGGAAACAATTGGAAATTGGTCTTTTTTTATTTTTGTCAATTTTTAAGAATTTGTTCTATGTTTGAAAGCTCTCCAGTTTGTTATTTCAGCGGTGTTATTTCAGTGGTTGCTAGGGTTTTATTTATCCTAGCAACCAAACAGTGCATTAAACAAGAGGCAGGAATATAGGCGAAGGACTGAATAGAAAGTTAAGTAATAAAAAGTAACAATAACAATTAACTTTTAGTATGTTATAGAATAGCTAATTCTAAGCAACGTTTCAATTGGCCTTCAATTTTTTGCACTGTAAAGCTACAAATGTATTGTTTTTTCTACTTTTTTACTCCTCTTTCTGTCCAGGCCTCTCCTATTTATATTCCAGTCTCTTATTCAAATCAGTGTTTGGTTGCTAGGGTAATTGGGACCCTATGATATTCAGCATGCTGTAGAGTGATATTCTGAGAAAATTTGAATTTTTTTTCATTTTTTATTATTTGTGGTTTTAGAGTTATTTAGTTTCAAATTTAGCAGTTCTCCAGTTTGTAATTTCAACAAACTGGTGGCTATGGCCCAAATTACCCTAGCAACCATGCACTGCTGTGAATAAGAGACTGGAATATGAAGAGGAGAGGCCTGAATAGAATGAATAGTAATAAGAATAAATGTGTAGCCTTACAGAGCATTTGTTTTTTTTTATATGGGGTCCGTGACCCCCATCTGAAAGCTGGAAAGAGTCAGAAAATGCAAAGGATTCAAGAACTACAAAAAAAATGAAGACCAATTGAAAATTTGCTTAATTAAGGCCATTCTATAACAGAGAGTCACGGTGCTATTTTGGGAGATGAGTCGACCAGAGTCAAATTGATTCTTCTTCGGGCGACTAATCTCCCCGAACTGTCTTCCCGCCGGCTAGAATGTAAATCGACGGCAGGATGGCACTCGGATCTCTTCGGCTTTCTGAAGTCGCCCAAAGTTTTCTTGTGAGACAACTTCAGAAAACGAGGCGTTCCGAGTGCCAATTCCTCCAGCTAGAATGTAAATCGCCGGCGGGATGGCACTCAGATTTCTTTTCTCAGAGATACACGCTGCTATTTTGGGAGATCAGTCGCCCAGCGACAAAATCGCTTCATCTTTGGGCGACTAATCTCGCCGGCGGCATGGCACTCGGATCGCTTCAGCTTTCCTAAGTGGCCCAAAGTTTCCTCGTGAGGCAACTTCAGAAAACGAGCGTTCCGAAGACGCCCGAAGTTGCCTCACAAGGAAACTCCGGAAAGCCAAAGCGATCGGAGTGCCATGCTGCTGGCGAGATTAGTTCTCAGAAGAAGAATCTCCCGAAATAGCAGCATGTGTCTCTGCCCTTAAACTTAACAAAGGTGAACCATCCCTTTAATGCTGGTGTAACAACCAAAAACGTTGGCTTTGCATCAGATTCATCTTTTTGACCAGTATAAGTGCAGGATTGAGTGCAGATGTTCTTCAATAGGTGGGTAAATAGTAATTGAATTAATTCCTGTAAATGCTTAATAAGTGCGGAGAACATCCCATAACTGCAGAAACCATCAGCGCTGTATAACCAGTAGGTATGCACCAAATCCAGGATATGGTTCGGGATTCGGGCAGGATTCTGCTTTTTACAGCAGGATTCAGCCGAATCCTTCTGCCAGGCTGAACCAAATCCAAATTTGCATATGCAAATTAGGGGCAGAGAGGGAAATTGCATGATTTTTTGTCAGAAAACAAGGAAGTAAAAAATGTTTTCCCCGTTTCGGTTCAGTATTCGGCCGAATCTTTCGCGAAGGATTCGTGGGTTCAGCCGAATCCAAAAAAGTGGATTTGGTGTATTCCTAATAACCAGGCGAGAGCTTCAGTGAAACAGCAATGTCTACAAGTGATGCACAAGAATTCAGAGCAAAAGCACAAGGATGAATTAAAGACACGGGAAGATGAAAAAGGTGAAAAGAAAATATTTTTTATGTTGCTGCAGAATTCTTAAAGTGGCACAAAAATAAGTTAAACATGAAGCAAAATTTTTTTCTGTTTTATTTATATTCAGGTAAAAACATGAACCTGATGAAGTAGATTATTGCGGATCTGAGAATTCAGCACATAGAACAGGACACGGTGAATGCTTTATCCGTGTCAGAACCTAAACGCTTTCATTTTCTTTCCAAAACTACAACCAGAATAATAATAATAAAAAAAAAAAAAAAAAACCTCAAAACTCAAGAGAAAGAAAATGACTTTAAACAGAGAATTAAACTGCGTTTTTATAGAGATTTTTTTTAAAATGTACAATAATGTCAAATGCTATGGCTGTATAGTGAATACAGGCTAGCCAGGTTTTGTTTTACATTTTTGAAGGGAAAAAAAACACCACTCTGCTTTTTATATTGTGTGTAAACGATGAAGTAAAAAGGCTGGTACAAAGAAATGAGGGAAACGTTTGAGAATGTGGCCAAAGTAACTGCCATTCTCCTGCCCCAAAGGCTTATAAATAAAGGGCTCAACATCAGTCTGAGCGACCCAGGAAACTAAATTGCACATTTCCAATATCAGAATGGGAAAAAGCTGTGAAGTGACTGCCCACAGAACTATCTGTCATATTAGAGTTTCTTTCCACTTCTGAATCTGGAAGGGAGCCATATGGGTAGACACAGACCGGCTATTTTCAACCGCACGGCAGTATTTAAGGTACCAGCTTCAAAACATTACCATTTTTTATGTTTTTTTGAGTAAGTTTTGTGATCCCTCCGCTTTTAAAGTCACACGGCAAAAGCAATTTAAAACTTCACTCTTCAAATAAAGGATAATTTAAGCAAAAAAAAAAGGTTTTAAACAAACATGTCACAAATCGTTTGAGCCTGATCAATCTTAGATGTCCAGGGGCAGCTTAATGGATCTAGTGTGTCTCTGCATTTTGAGTGTGTCTGAAAACAATTGCAACTGTCTGAGCCGGGTTCTTTACAACAAGGCAAAATATGTGGCCTTGACTCTGTGATACATTTAGAAAAGAAATCATGATTTTACTAATCCATCAAGGGGGCTCCGTAAAAAGTCCTTCAGGATCAGGAAAGGTGGAATGACTGTTGTCCTTCGCGTGCAGCCATTAACAGTTTCTCACGCATAATGTCAATGCTAGAATAATCTGGCAATTTAAGGTAGTTCACACAAGTCATAACTGAAGGAAGGAAATCATCTGGGTTTTCTGTGGCTTCAAAAGTCTTCCGGACTATTGTCAAAGGAGGGTTCAGACTTCGAAAACCTAAAAGCACAAGTTAAAAGGCAGTATTATAACATTGGATAAAGATATTACAAGAGTATGTGCTGAAAATACAAACTCAAACACAGTTTAGATTTAAATGTAAGGGAAGTGGCAGACAGAGATTGGTCGCCCAGCGACAAATCTTCTCTTCTTCAGCCAACTAATCTCCCCAAAATGCCTGCTTTTAATGTCTTTACAGAAAAAGGAATACTCTGGAGTGGATATTGATATGATGTTTTGAAATAAGGAAACTTGTAAGTTGCCAATCCCACCAGAGAGTGGAGAAGCCACATGCTGATTTTTACTGATTGAAAAAAAACACCATTGCACCTTATTTTCATTCATTTTACCTTTTGAAGCAAGCACTAAAACCATTTGGTTTGACTTGATTATAATTTTATTTTGGAGATAGCGCCTTGTAGAAATCACTAGAGCACTTTAAAACACACACGAAAAATCTGTGCATAGATTTTCTATGGTTCAAGACACACACAGATTAGTGTTGTAACACATTGGTGATTGCACTGAATATTAACAATATTGCACTAGGTTCTGTTATTTTTTTTCCATAGCCTGTGGCGCTGATCTTTAATTGTATCTTGAGGGAGATTAGTCGCCCAGCGACTAATCTTTTTTTTTTTTTATTTTTTTTTTTTATAGTTTTAGGGTGGTGGCACACGTGAAGATTCAGGAGAATAATTGCTCATCAAGAAATCTTCTCTACTTTTGGCGACTAATCTCCTGAAATGCCTTCCCGGCTGAATGGCATACATTTCTGAAGTTGCCTCACGAGGAAACTTTGGCTGACTTCGGAAATCCGAAGCGATTTGTATGCCATCCCGCCGGCGATTTGTATTCTTGCAGGCGGGAAAGCATTTCAAGGAGATTAGTCACCAAAAGTAGAGAAGATTTCTTGATGGGCAATTATTCTCTTGAATCTTCACGTGTGCCACCATCCTTAAACTATAAAAAAAAAATGGGCACACACTTACCTCCAACTGGTAGTCTGGGGCTTCCAGTGACAAACTGGAGGAAAAGTCTCTGCTGTTCCTTATCAAAACTGCTAAGGATTTCAAAAAGGAATTTCACAGCCCGGCTGAAAAAGAGAAGAGTTAGAAATATGTTCATCGAGCAGATGTGAAACTAAGGCTTCTGAAAAAAATAGTTACAAGCTAAAGCAGCAATTTTCCCACTTGGATAAAGCACCACCTAACAGCATAGCCAAAACCTATCTGTACAACACAGAGCCCAGCCAACTATTCACTCCATTTGTTTTTCAGTTTATTTCCTGCATTAGTATATCTGCTATTATCACCGCTGACCTGTCATGTGTGTATCCATGGTCTGGTCTACAGCACTCCATCAGTGTTTTCACATCCCAAGGGTCAGCTCTACTTCCACACAAAAGCTGATCCAGCTGCACAACAAAGAAAACAAAACATTTGAAGCCGCAAATAGATTGACAATAGTAGGACTAGTCATGTTCACATGTCAATGCCCAAATGACATTCAGCCCAGTCCATTGATAACCTGGTAACTTTGGGGGAAGAGAATTATAAGAGAAAGACATAGGATAATGAATAAGTAGTTTCAAAACAAGCAAGGGGAACTAAATTTTCAAATGTGTCTGCAGACCTAGTATGAAGCTGCTAAGTTGGCAGATAATATTGGAGAATGGGTGTGTACAGTTGGTATTGTTAAGCAGGAAGTGTAGTGGGTAACATGTCTATAAAGTTTGTATTTGAACAAATACCAGATTCTACACAAAAAGATTTAGCTGAATACAAAAGTTACCTGTCCAGTTGCAAATCACACAGATTGAGCGCATTCCTAATTTGCTTTTTTTTTTTTAACAAGTGCTACACCTTTTTCTGAGGCTATACCCTAAAACTGTGTTTATTGCACATTCCTTTATGAAAGGGTCACCGGCTTATGTAATAGTTTTATACTAACCCATGGCCCACCTTTCAACTTGAAGGTCCATCACTTTCACGGTTTCCAGCCCAGTTATATCTGAATTACTTTCGATGTGTACAGAAGCACAGATGAAAGTAAAATAAACAGGGAAACATAAAAAAGAAAATACCTACCTCCTCTGGATAGAAATACTGTAGGTGGTTAAGAGGGAAAACAGATTCAAAGCCATCTCTAAACGAGTCAAGTTGTCTGGACACGCCTTCATTTAGCGCCCAATAGATGACAAGCTGTAAAACAGACAATATCTATATAAATAATAGCAATTCTATTGGTATATGGGGATCTCAATGTGGGTGCAATGTTAACATTGCCGAGTAAAAACTTCGCTACAAAGCCTACACTTTTTGACCCTGCTACTGTTGTTCATTGTTGGTGGCTCACTTGTCTTTTTAGTGCTGTCACCACTAAACCTGCATCTTCCTTATAAACTATAAGTCACCAACCAAAGCATGCAACACTTTACCCATCCCTAAACACCCTCCTCAGCAGCACAAACCTGTACACATTTCTTACCCGAACATAGTCCTCCAGATTGTGAATGGTAACGGGAACATCCTTCCCCCCTTTCTTAAGTTCAATGTTGGGAAACCCTGGTAAAGTAAAGTCCAGCCCCAGATCTTCCACAGAGCAGCCATTCATATTCAAGCTTTCAAGTGCAAATTGCAGACTCTCTTTGGTCTAGAAACAAAAAACAATTTACACAAAATAAAATTTACACTAAATATTGCCTGTTTCAGAAAATATTTAAAGGGATTCTGTCATGATTTTTATGATGTAGTTTTTATTTCTAAATTACACTGCAAATAATTCACTCTACAATATAAAATTTCATTCCTGAACCAGCAAGTGTATTTTTTTTAGTTGTAATATTGGTGTGTAGGTGCATCTCGGGTTATTTTGCCTGGTCATGTGCTTTCAGAAAGAGCCAGCACTTTAGGATGGAACTGCTTTCTGGCAGGCTGTTGTTTCTCCTACTCAATGTAACTGAATGTGTCTGAGGGGGACCTGGATTTTACTATTGAGTGCTGTTCTTAGATCTACCAGGCAGCTGTTATATTGTGTTAGGGAGCTGCTATCTGGTTACTATCCCATAGTTCTGTTGTTAGGCTATTGGGGGGGGGGTATCAATCCAACTTGCAGTACAGCAGTAAAGAGAGACTGAAGTTTATTAGAGCACAAGTCACATGACTGAGGGCAGTTGGGAAACTGAATTTGTCTAGCCCCATGTCCAATTTCAAAATTAAATATAAAAAAAAATCTGTTTGCTCTTTTGAGTGCAGAATTCTGCTACAGCAGCACTATTAACTGATGCTTTTGAAGAAAACATGTTTTCCCAAGACAGTATCCCTTTAAATGTGTGCCACGTATGCCCAGAAAAACTATGGACATTCTCACTCTCCGACTGGATTTTGCCGCTTGGTTACAGATTTCAATGAAATATACTGTGTCTCATCCTTGTTTCCCCTCACATAATGATACCCCTCTTTACCTGTGCTTTATCCTGTTCCAGCCTTTTCTTTTGTCTTACAATGTCCTCCAAGTGATAAACTGACTTGGCCACCACCGGGTCAATATTAACCAGGTCATGGGTGGCCAAGGAGGATTCCTGCCTTAACATCCACTTGTAAAATGGGAGACCAAGAGGAATGTCGACCTGCATGAAGAGAAATATATAAATCACACAACTACAGTTTTAAGAATACAGTCAATCTAAAGTAAATTGTTTTTGGATAAGGGGATTCTCACCAGTCTGAAGTCCATGATGGCTTTTGCCATAAGTTTGCCAAGGAACCGGAATTTCATCTTAACCTTGGCAATGTGTGCTGGCTTTGCCGTTCTTCCAAAAGGAAGAGCAAATAGTCCTTGCAGGTTATGAATGTACTTGGCCCCTTCTTGGCTTCCTGAAAAGAAAATAATGTAGAGGATTTGCCAGCAAATAAGGGAAACCCTTAAATGAACTATTCAGTGTAAATTTGGGGGTTTGGTCGTTAGCACACAGGCCAGATTCAGAAGCAAACAAATTCTACAGTTGTGTCAGAAGTAGTCCTCCTTCTAGTCACTAACAGAGGTTAGAGAGCTACTCCAGCCATTTTAGATGACATTTTTAGAAACAATTTTTTTATTTGCACAACGTATCTATTTACCCAGCTGTATTTTTACACTAAACTATTCTTTTAAATAGTCATGCAATACAGCAATAGTATGAATAAGCAAAAAGATTTCAATGTGCTAATTAAGGGGCATGCCATGCTGGCACTTAATAACAGAAAATAACATATAATCAACAGGTAACTATTCAGGCAGATCAGTAGCTCAGGTAGATATCCTGGATGCGACCAACTGGTCAGTGGCTCGTCCTATGGGCGGGAAGCCCTGTGTCCCCCTTTCAACTACAGAGAAAAAGATTTAAAGAAGAATTCAACCCTGGATTAAAAAAAACCCGTACCCCCCTCCTCCGGCTAACTGCCCCCCCGGGGAAATGCCCCATAATTTATACTTAACCCTCGGTGCAGATCCTTCCAGCGGAGTTCCACGCAGCCATCTTCTGGCTCCTCGGTAAAATGACTGGGAGATCGGCAATCTCCGTCAATTTCGGTCATGCGCAGTTGTCGAAAACCGGCAAAATGCTCCAACTGCGCATGTGCCAAAAATACCAATCTCCCAGTCAGTTTACAGAGGAGCCGGAAGATGGATGGGTGGAACCCCGCTGGAAGAATCTGTGCCGAGGGGTAAGTATAAAGTATGGGGTATTTCTCTGGGGGCAGTTAGCCTGGGGGTAGGAGGGTCTACCTGGGGTGGGGGGTACGGGCTTTTATAATCCAGGGTTGAATCCTCCTTTAACGGTGAGTAACAAAATCCTGTTTTCTCCGTCATCTTATGGGGACTTAAAACAGACCCAAAGCAGCAGGGTGGGAGTGATTGATCGGTTATATTATTGTACAACTGATTGTAACACCTTGCGTCCGAGGGAGGCCCCGGCTGATGCAAGAGCGTCAAGTCTGTAAAATTTGGTGAAAGTGTGCACTGAGGCCTTGCAGATCTGGTCCAGTGAGGTGGAGTTGCGCCATGCCCAGGAGGTCCCCCACTGTCCTAGTGGAGTGGGCCCGGACTATGTCTGCCGGAGACTTTCCCTTGGCCAGATGGGTTGTATGATAGTATGTCTAATCCACCTCGCAATGGTAGTCTTCGAGGCTGTCTGACCCTTATGAGATCCAGATGGTAGAGAGAAGAGGGATTGAGTTCGCCAGAAGGGCTTCGATCTGTCCAGGTATCACCGGAGTGCTCTGACTATGTCTAGACCAGGGGTCCCCAACCTTTTGAAACCATGAGCAACATTCAAAAGTAAAAGGAGTTGGGGAGCAACACAAGCATGAAAAATGTTCTTGTGGTGCCAAATGTGGATCGTCAACCTACAGTGAAGCTCTGTTTGGCAGTACACCAGGTTTTTATAGAACCAAAACTTGCCTCCAAGCCTGGAATTCAAAAATAAGCTCCTGCTTTGAGGCTACTGGGAGCAACATCTAAGGGTTTGGAGAGCAACATGTTGCTCACGAGCTACTGGTTGGGGATCACTGGTCTAGACTGTGAAGTCATCTTTCTGTGGGTTCCAGACAAAAGGACAGTACCACAATATCTTGATTAATATGGAAGGATGGAAAAACCTTTGATAGTAATGACAGAACCATCTGTAAAACTACTTTATCCTTATGTAAAACCAGGAAGGGAGGTTCACAAGATAATGCACTCAGTTCGGATACTCTCCTGGTAGAGGAGATTGCCACTAGGAATACCACTTTCGAGTCTTATGGCTCACAACTCTAGAATGTTGATTGGTAGTTTGGACTCTTCGGGAGACCACAGACTTTATGCCGAAAGGTTGTTCCACGTCGATCCCCAGCCCCGTAGGCTGGCGTCTGTTGAGATTACATCCAGGATTGCCCTGTAGACAGATTGGTTGTAGCCACCACATGTCCGAGAGACGATGAAGTCTACAGATGTCGGTCCCCCTTTCGATTCCAAAAGGGTATTCGATTGGAGAGGACATAAGTGAATCTGTACAAACAGTTTGTGTTCCATGGAAAATATTACTTACATTTTGATTTAGGAGAAAATGTATATTGCTATATTTAACAAAACTATTTCTTGTCACCTTAATAATAATTAATATCTGAATGAAAAGCATGTGATAGAAGGGTGATTTAGACTAGCTGTTTGTTGACAGTTTCTTGAGATCTACTGATCACCACCTAAAGGTCTACTGGTAGATCCCGATCTAACTTTTGGGCACCCCTGAACTAAGGTCTGCCGACCAGCTCTTAAGCTCCTTTGTGTCGCCACGGACAGTGCAGAGGTGCGGAGCCATTATTTGAGTAGTGTCTAAGGTAGAATCACATAGATAAGCAGAGGCCTTCAGCGATTGGGTGTTCCGTCTTCGATATCTTTGATTAACGATGCCGACCAGGCTTGAATAGCCCTGGATACCCATGCAGATGCCAAGCCCGGACGAAGTGCTGAACCAGAGAATGAGTAGATTGCTCTTAGAAAGCCCTCCGGGTATCTTTCTGATGGATCTTTGAAGGCTGTTGCATCCATTACTGGTAGAGTGGTAGACTTGGAGAGTCTAGAAAACAGGGTGTCAGCCACCAGAGGATTTGACCACTTATCCACTAAATCCTTAGGGAAGGGTATTTGGATAATTTCTTTGTATCTTGGAATTTTCATTCTGATACGTTCCACTCTTCCTTTATTAATTCGGGCAGTTGATCATGCAATGGAAAACAGGTTGTGGACCTGTGTTGTCTCTTGAACACTCTCAAACTCCCACCTGGGTTTGTTGTTTGCGAGATATTGAGTATGCTAAGTACCCCTTTAATGATTCTGTCAATATGTTGTGCGTCTCTGTACCTAGTCTCCTCCTGATTGTCTTCCTCACGAAGGCAAATCAGATGGTGGGAGTTCACCTTCAGACTGAGAGGAACCCCGATCAGCAGATGATCTGTCAGATGGCGTATGTACAGCAGAATCAACCATATTGACGTCTGACCGTTTTAGTTTGTCGCTTGACTTGCGGTCGAGCTTAGCCAAGGTCTTTCCTAAGTTGTCTGCTATGGCCGGTAGTCTTTGCAACGATGACAAGAACTGATACTACTGTATTGCCCAGAGAGGAGCTTGGGGCTCCTCTACTTGTTTGGCACCCAGATCCTGGGAAGTGCCCTGCAACGGAACAGCGGCTCCCCCTGGCCTATGGGTAGTTTTAACTGGCACTTGGTGCAGGCAAAATATGTCAGCTGTGCTGTGGCAGGTACCTCTTCCCCGCCCGGGAGAATGGCCCCCCTGACCTACCTTCTGCCATTGGGACACACTGGGTGGTAAGTAGGTGTGCAAGGCTAAACCAGTGCAGACCCGGTATGAGCCCAGCTAATGCTGGTAGCTATTGGTGCACTGCTCCGGACTTTGCTCCTGCTTAGCAGTGTGTCAGCCTGCGCTCTAGACTGAAGTATCACCCAAAATGGTTCCTGGAACATATGGGCGTTACATCTACGCATTCTTACTTCCTGCCTGCTCTTCCTTATTATGCTGCAGTCAAATTGCTGCTGAATGCCTTCTTCAGTTAGGGGCTGACAGAGAGGAGCGCTAAGTTGCCTCAGGTGCAGACGTAGGAGTGGAGGGAGACTGGTCCGGTGCTCCCCTCAGTGGGACCTTTGGCAATGGACACCAGCAAGCAACTCTGCTACATACCCACTTCAGAATGGTACACCGGCCAGACCTTCTGCCCCGAATGGTAAGCAGGGACATCTGTGTGGTCTAAACAGCCTTTCAGCTAGGAAAGGACCCTGGTGAATTTGTCCTTGTTGGGGGCTAACCATGTAGAAGGCAGGTAGCCCTGCTCCTGGTATCGCCCCAGGTGTCAGTATTAGTAGAGATGGTCTTACTGTAGAAGAGCAGTTTAGCAACCAGTTTCATATTGCCCATCCTCCTGGAAGCAGGACACTTAAAAAACGGAATGGTGCAGTGTACAGGGTTAAGTCAAGCATGGCACTCCCCTTAATTAATATTGAAGTGCCCTGCCTCCTGGAGGGGTGGAGCTCAAGCCCATAGGTCCCTATGTCCCCCTAAGACGACAGAGAAATTCCAGTATCTCTGCTTAGGAGAAATTACTGAACTGTTGCTAATAGAGAGAGTTACAAACATACCTAATGTTAAGAACCAAAGACAGATATCCAATATGTTTTTATTTTCAGACTTCATTTACCTTATAGATAGTCAGTAGATATAGCTATCAAAAGGACTACAGCCACTGCATCTGTACTATATTGCAAGCAATTATCACTCAAATTTATAATCAGTTTACCTTTTGGATTAGAGAGTGTTGCTTCTTCCCCCCTCCAAAGGCTGAGGTCAGCTCTTTGTAATTCCTGAGATACAAGTGCATAAAACTCCAGAGTAGGTCCCAGTCCTGTCCCAACCTGGAGGTGACAAATGACAGTTGTTGTGCAACACAGTTTGAGTACTCATCACCAGACAATACGTATAGTAATCCATCCAGAATCAGAGGCAAAAAAAACAAAAACAAAAGACTACGTGCTTCAAAGTGATACTATACTGTTTGTAACACTATTACCCATTTCCTGCACATAGCCACTCACTAGCTCTGAAATCCCCCTGCTTTCACTAAAATAATGGCAGAGTTCCTTACACTCTGGCTTTATCATGAATGCAGCTAATATGGCTCAGGTTTCTGGTAATCAATTTGGCCCTGCTAGTAAAACTTAATCATTTACATTAGCAAAAATACTACTGAGCACCACTGAGTCCAAATCAAACATGTCTGGTATTGTGTACCATATATTAAGCTATGCTTCTGACTCAGAACCTGCCACCTCCTTTTACAGACCAAGGAGCAAGCTAGTAATAGTGTCAATCAAATACATACATAAAATAGTTCCTTATCTTATGGAGATGGCCATGAAGGAAGGGGAGAAACAAACACAAAACATCACTAGTCCACATATAATTATAATATTAGGATGTAGTATCTCTGTTCGGCCCAAGCCAACTCAGTCTACAGCCAACAGTCTACTGCCAGTTTGCTGATCTTGACAACAGAAAGTACTGGCTAAGCAAAATTATCACACAAGACCAATGATAACTTACTTCATTTTCATACTGAATCTCCAGCATGGCCCGTGAGCTCCCTAAGTCTTGCATCACAGACTCTGCCTGCTTCAGAAGGTCTTCTCTATTCACAGTGCGCTAGAAAAATATAAAAGATGTAAGCTTAAATTGTTGAAAAGAAATAATAAAAGAAAAAAAGATTTAAGCTGTATTAACTACTTATAATCACTACAATAACTACCAATGTCTGGTTGCTTAGTGACACAAGTGGTATGTCACTTTACTAAAGTCAACCAAATCCTACTAAATGTAAAGTAGTGTCAACTATTCAATAACTAATGTATTATGGTTGGTGACAGCTTGTGCCTTATAGCCATTCTGACAATCTTGTATAGATTAGTCTGCGTATGTATTTATCTGTTGTATGTATGATTGATGTGTGTTTAAGGAAATAAAAGATGTAAAATAGTGTCTTCAGAACAGGAAGGCCGTTTGCTATACCTAGTAGAAATGCCATCTTGGTAGAGAGGCTCAATAAATAACACAAATGATAGCTTTCTATGATATTGAACATGAGCTTAATGAACAGGGCTTGCGATGAACATATTTTTTTTTATTGTTTTAATTCAAGCTGGAGAACTAAAACACCCTACTTCATGCAACTAAACTTCCACCTTCATCTGAAATATAATTCTCAGGCTGAGCCCCATGTCCTATAAATAAACACAGGGCTTTCTATATCTAAAGCAAACACTTTGTAGTCGTGCTAAGAAAGGCAGTGCTCCACTGCAACAGCAGCGACAGTTTGGGACACATGTAAAGTGTGGACATGGGGTACTTATTTTTCACTCATTAAGAAGGATCGTGTTAGAATAGAGGGTGACATGGAGAGGGCCAAAACTGACCTGCAGGATGCTGAGAACAACTTGATACTAGGTGACGGCCCCTCACATAGACAAGCCCTAGCGACAGCGCAAAGATCTATAGGCCTCCTGCTCACTAATAAATACTCCCAGTTTGAAGTAAATGGACTGGCGAACAGATCGAATCCCCAGAATACGCTATTATGGCTGGTGAGATTAAAGACGCAATAGCATAATAAAGCCCCCGGGCCCGGACAGAATACCACTAGAGTGGTACAAGGCAAATGCTATGTTGCCGGCCCCTATCCTGGCCCCACTTTTTAATGATTTTGCAGAGTCTGGTAATATCCTGCTCATTAGCAACGATAACTGTGATCCTAAAGCAGGGCAAACCCAGCCACTCATATCGTCCCATATCGTTACCTCAACGCTGACATAAAGATATTTGCCAAAGTCCTATCTACCAGGCTTAAAGGGGTAATAGAACATTCTATAAGCCCAGATCACACTGGCTTCATGCCAGGAAGGGCTACAGATATCAATATTAGCCGTTTATATACAAATATCCAAGCCCATCATGATAACCGGGGAGGGTTGTGGTCTCATTGGATACAGCCAAGGCCTTTGACACAGTCCAGTGGTATTATCTGTGGGAGGTCCTTTGGTTTAGAAGACAGATTTGTCAAGTGGATAAAGGCTCTGTATAAATCCCCAATGGGACAGGTGAAAGTCAACAACTGTCTTTCAGAACCGTTTGAGCTTCATAGAGGCACGAGGCAGGGCTGCCCTCTCTCCCCCCCTCTGTTCACACTAGCGAGAGAACCACTGGCCATTCAGATTCACAGTGATCAATAAATAGTTGGTCTCAAATTAGGTCAGTTGGAAGAGAATGTATCCTTGTACGCCGACGATATGCTAGTGTACCTGGCAGACCCAGGGGCCTCACTAAACAGGCTCCTGCAAGTGGTTAACCAATTCGGAGTTCACTCTTAGGGTAAACTGGGAGAAATCCACATTATTCCAGATAGATAAAATATCTCCCCCGGCTCAAACCCCCTCCCAATTGAAATGGACTAGCTCCTTTAAGTACCTATGCGTGATTATTCATAGGGACCCCAAAGAATACATATTGAACAATTTAGACCCTGTCTTACAGCAGGAAAACTACCGCTTGGACCAACCTTCCTCTTTCCCAAGTGGGAAGGGCGAACCTGGTCAAGATGATATTCCTGCCTAAGTCCTTATATAAGATACATAATGCCCCAACATATATACCCCAAAGCTGGTTTAAACAACTGGACAAAATAACCGGTGCCTTTCTTTGGGCGAATCGGGCCCCCCTTGCGGCCCTCCAGTCCCCTATATCAAGGGGAGGTCTGGCGTTGCCAAACTTTTTACATTATTACCATGCCTCACAATTGGTTTATGCTCACTGGTAGCTGACGCTGGATATAAATAATCAAGCCCTTTTAGCGGAAGCGGTGTGCGCCACTTCATTAGAGTCACTGGCAAATCATTTGTACAGAGGAGAACACTCCGATTTTCCCCACACCATATCTATGACCCCAGTGCTGAGAAGTTTTAATCAATATTTCAGGTGCATGTACCCCAGACAAGACACCTGGTTGCCTGGTACCCCCTTATGGGAGAACCCCAAACTCCAGCATTTCAAAAGGTTTCCCGATTCTGGGGAATCAAATACTTAGCTCAAATCGTAGAGAGAGGGCAGCTTAAACCCTTCCAGACCTTAAGAGCAGAGTATCGGCTACGAACTAATATGATATTCCGTTATCTGCAATTGAGTCACGCTTTCCAGGCCCAGTTTCGGGTTGCCCATTAGACATAAGCCAATGCACACTTGAACGCTACCTCCAGCAGCCGGGGCTCCAAAGGCCATCTCATGGATATATGCTATTTTACAGAAATCCTCAGGCTCACATTTGGAGAGATTGCGCCTAAAGTGGGAGTTAGATATCCCAGCAATGGACAAGGAGGCTTAGAGCAAATCCCAGAACTTACCATATCAAATAGGGCTAGATTAATACAGATAACATTTTTCAATATAGTGTGTCTTACACCCCAACGACTTGCCAAGATCTACCCGGGTACTCCAGACACCTGCTACAAATGTGGGGAGGAAGTTGGAACTCTCTTCCATGTGTTCTGGGAATGTCCTTTTATACAACGCTACTGGGGTAAAGTACTAGATTTTATTCAAACTAGGTTTGACTTACCGAATATTCGCTACCCAGAGCTATGTTTGATGGGCCACACTGAACCACTTACTTTCCCCCCAATGTCAGAGACTATTTTATTTGCAATTGCTGTATTATGCTAAGAAAGCCATTTTGCTGACTTGGAAGGATACCAGCCCCCCCACTATGAGCCGAGGAAAAAGATTGATAAACAAAATACTCCCCCTGCAGAAGGCGGTGTATTTAGCTAGAGGGTGCCCCTAAAAATTCCAAAAGATATGGGGTCCTTGGCTGAAGCTGCCGGAAACTGCCGTTCACACGTTACAAGCAATGACCTAGGTCTGGTTGAAATGTTCCCTGCATAGTAAATGCATGTATATTGCTTTGTTGTACCTAATCGTAACCCTTTGATTACTCTAGAGCAGTGATCCCCAACCAGTAGCTAGTGAGCAACATGTTGCTCCCCAACCCCTTGGATGTTGCTCTCAGTGGCCTCAGAGCAGGTGCTTATTTTTGAATTCCAGGCTTGGAGGCAAATTTTGGTTGCATAAAAAACAGGTGTTCTACCAAGCAGAGGCTCCTGTAGGCTGCCAGTCCACATAGGGGCTACCAATAGTCGATCACAACCCTTACTTGGCACTAACTAGGAACATTTTTCATGCTTGTGTTGCTCCCCAACTCTTTTTACATCTGAATGTTGCTCACGGGTGGAAAAAGGTTTGGGACCCCTGCTCTAGGTAGACAATTGTAAGACATTCTTGTGTTTTTTTCTGTACTTTTGAATGTCTTTTTTGAAAATGTAAATAAAAAATTAAAAAAAAAAAAAAAAAGTTTGTTACACCCTTGGAAGCTTGTCTGCCAAACATTGCACATCTTGATTTAACTTACTTTTTTTCTATCCAGCCTTGGTGCTACTCTGCTGTCCTGAGAGTCTGACTGGTTGATCTCTGGGTTGGTGTCCAGCAGTCTCTGCATAGCCCGATCTCGGTCAAACGCCGTTACGTAAAACAACATTTGCCGAGTATCAAACGGAAAAAAGAATGGACTGCAAAGAGAAATCGATGCATTAACAATCTGGAAACAGTTGAAAAATTCAAGATTATTAAACTAATACAATGAAGTTTGGCAGATGCAGAGGTTTTCACTCTTACCAGCTTTTCCCAAGCTCTGTTAACCAGGTTGGGATGTTTCCAGTCATGATAACCAGAGGATCCTGTAGCTGCCTGTTCGCCTTTGCAGCTAGCTTGCTGTTAATAAACTCTGATGTAGGAATAATTTCTTTGCAAACAGCATTCTTGGAACAAAAGATAGGTAGAATTAGATGAATTTTAACACTTTCACCAACAAAATCCATAAAAACCATGAATGATTTCTACAAAAAAAATTCGGGTATTTTGTAGCAACATTAAAATAATAGCTCAAGGGCCACAAACGTCATGAATAGTCATGAAGTGTGGAATATGCTTTACTAAAATTAAGTAAGCTTTATCAGAAAGGTCTATATAAATACACCAGTATACCCTCAAAGTAATGAGTAATGCTCTGAGTCCTCTGTCAAAAGAAACACCACACTTCTTTCCTCCTATTGTGTACACATGGGCTTCTGTATCAGACTTCCTGCCTCCAGCTTAAACCTCCAGGGCTTGAGCATGCTCAGTTTGCTCCTCTCTCCCTCCCTTTCTCCCCTCCCCTCCCTATTGTAATCTGAGCCCAGAGCTATGAGTGAGCAGGGAGAGACTCAGGAAGGAAGTGATGTCAGACCAAGCTAATATGGCAGCTGCTATCCTAAACAAACAGAGAGAGCTTCTAGGGCTGTTTACTCCGTTATTGTAAAGCATTCTGCAGAATAAATATAATGTTATAGCTTGCACTATTGTGGCTAATCGGTTGGCAATAAACTTCTTTGATAGTTTTCCTTCTCCTTTAAGTCCACTGTATAATGACCTTATCCACCAACCTCTACCTACTGTGGCCCGATGTCTACAATGTAGACTGTCTGCAATGCCCTTTTAAGGCATTATAATAAATGATTGACGGGCAATTTTTTTTTACTAGATATGGCAGTTATGCAGAGGATCCATGTTGTCCATTCAGCAAAACTTACACCCACTACTATAGTAGCAAATAAACAATGCATATATATTTCTTATGTCTACATCACTGGCAACCATTGCACAACTATAGTATAATCTAAAAAGCAAGTGCATAATTTCCTAAAGATAAAAAGATTAATTCAGATGTGTTCAGATGGGTGGAGAAATAACTTACACCGTACAAGTAGTACCAGTATCGACTGACGGCATGGAGAACCCGCAGAAGGATCACCACATCCAGAGATGGGTCATCAAAGGTAATATTTTCAGGTGGCCCAGAGAGGAGGTACGCTTCTAAAGGGTTAAAAATTCTGGGGCATACACCATCTAAAGCCAAGAAAGAAAATGTAATTGACAGTAGATAGAAATTGCACATTTCTCACACTCCAAGCAACCACAAAACTCTGGTTTTATAATGAAAATTATAAAAAGTATCATAATATGTAAAATTAAGTGCAATATTCATAATGAAAAGATAATGTGCTGCTTTTTAGTGAGAACATTTTCTATACAGAATTTGCTGTAGCTCTTTAAAAAGCGCAACGTGCTCAGTTAGCTCCTAAAGCATTGACAGGAATAATATAGCACAGCTCAGGGACCTGGAATAAATTAAATTATTGTTTTCTCCCTGTACATATTATATTTATACAATGCCTTCTGTAAACAATCTGTAATGTATGCATTTTGTTAATCAGGATACACGCTACAGTACTTGCATTCTGAGTCTGCAATCATCTTTAAACCTCATGTAAGCAATGGATTTATGTAATATTAAACCAATATTCAAAATAGCTTGCACAAAAGCACGCTAACCATTGCTTTATTCTGGATACCGTCATCGAAAAACATGTTTTTCCAAAACACATCAGTTAATAGTGCTGCTCCAGCAGAATTCTGCACTGAAATTCATTTCTCAAAAGAGCAAACAGATTTTTTTATATTCAATTTTGAAATCTGACATGGGGCTAGACATTTTGTCAGCTTCCCAGCTGCCCCAGTCATGTGACTTGTGCCTGCACTTTAGGATGGAATTACTTTCTGGCAGGCTTTTATTTCTCCTACTTAATCTAACTGAATCAGTCTCAGTGGGACTTGGCTTTTACTATTAAGTGCTGTTCTTAGATCTTCCAGGGAGCTGTTATATTGTGTTAGGGAGTTGCTATCTGGTTACCTTCCCATTATTCTGGGGGAGGGGGTGATATCACTCCAACTTGCAGTACAGCAGTAAAGAGTGATTGAAGTTTATCAGAGCACAAGTCACATGACTAGAGGCAGCTGGGAAATTGACAATATGTCTAGCCCCATGTCAGATTTCAAAATTGAATAAAACAAAATCTATTGGCTCTTTTGGAAAATGGATTTCAGTGCAGAATTCTGCTAGATAAGCACTATTAACGGATGCATTTTGAAAAAAAAAAACATGTTTTCCCATGATAGCATCCCTTTAATAATAAATGATGTCCTTCCTGTCTCCAACCGAGCTCCTTCAATGCAAACTCAATGTGGCTTTGTTTCTCAAGATGGAGCATCAAAGCCTGTGTTTACATACCCATATGATAGAAAGCAAAATAGGGCAGAAGGATTTTGGACTAAATAGTACAAAGAGTTGGTGTATATTCAGCCCAAGTGTTCTGCTGTCAGGTCAGATCTAGTATATTTTTGCAGATAATACTGGGAATGTGTTTTGGTTTGCAGTTGGAAAGGAACTACTACTTTTCTACTACCCTTTCAACTAAACTGGTAGTAATTACTCTTTTAGATGAAGGCAAATGTTTAACTGTACAGGGAAACACTTTGCCTGCATGGACGTAAGAGAAGCAATGTACATTTCATAACGCTCTAGTAATCCATTATCCAAACTGCAGAGTGTTACAGTTAGCAAATTAAAAAAAACCCACAAAAGAATGATACAGGGATACTGTTATGGAGATTTTTTTCCAAAACGCACAAGCAGAATTCTGCACTGAAACCCATTTCTCAAAAGAGAAAACAGATTTTTTTTTTAATTTAATTTTGAAATCTGACATGGGGCTAGACATATTGTCAGTTTCCCAGCTGCCCCCAGTGATGTGACTTGTGCTCTGATAAACTTCAGTCACTCTTTACTGCTGTACTGCAAGTTGGGAGTGATATCACACTCCCTTTCCCACCCAGCAGCCTAATAACAGAACAGCAAGAGAACAGCTGCCTGGTAGATCTAAGAACAGTACTCAATAGTAAAACCAAGTCACACTCAATAGTAAAAGCCAAGTCCCACTGCAACACATTCAGTTACATTGAGTAGGAGAAACAACAGCCGGCCAGAAAGCAGTTCCATCCTAAATTTCTGGCTCTTTCTGAAAGCACATGACCAGGCAAAATTACCTGAGATGGCTGCCTACACACTAATATTACAACTAAAAAAAATTCACTTGCTGGTTGAGGAATGAAATTTTATATTGTAGAGTGAATTATTTGCAGTGTAAACAGTGTTTAGAAATAAAAAAAACATCATAAAAATCATGACAGAATCCCTTTAACATTTACTTAATGATGTAGGCTTATGGCAAGTGGAACGACTAAGGGATTTAGATTGCTATCACTACATTACCCATGTACAATATAACATTTTATAATGTCAGTGTCCTATATGGTACAATGACTTGAACTCTTGTATTACATGCACTATGTAATAAGTTTGGGTTTTCATGCTTACAGTTTAAACATTTACTGAAAGAAAAACCCAGCATAAAAAGAATACAGAACATCCATGTCTCTTACCCTTACCATGCCACAATTCATCATGTTTCTTTGAGTTCCTTGGAGAGGTTTTGGTGGGTGCCGTTTGGGCACGTCCTCTCTTTCCCCCTACTGTATCCTTCACACTTTCTTCTTCTTCTCTTACAGGTTTGTACCTGTACAACAGAAAGGACATTACGCAGTTCAGTCTATACATAGCCCACACGTCAAGACTTAAATAGTAATCACCCCCCTACAATTTAACTAAAGACAATTTTCCTACATCATATTACCAAATCTGGAGTACACTAGTGCAGATTTTGTAGGAACTTGATTAGCAAACTATAATAGTGCTAATTTGTTAGTACAAATGTTTCCATTCATATGATAAAGCAGTTTAAAGTAGGTTTGTTTAAACTGCTCCAGAAGTGCAAAACAGTGATTACTGCCTATTTCAATTAATTTTGTATTTGAGATTTTTTTACAATTGTTTGGTTAATGAAAGCCTGATTACCTCAATGTGCGTCATACTAATGTATGCTAATAGAGTACAGAATGGGATGAATTTCGAAAGCCAAGTCAGCTGGTACCGGCACACAGTGGCTGCATTATTTAGCTACAAGAAATTTGCTATATATGTATTTCTTAAAGAAGAAGAACTAGCGTAAAGCAGACCTAGAACATGCCCGTGGTGTTGCCCCAGAAAGACGAAGAGCTCTCCCAGCTCATTCAAATTGAAGCAGACCATTTCTGGTAGATGCTTCATCCAAAGGTTGCTGAAGTTGAAAGAGTATTGATGGTTTTTCACTCGAAGTTAGTGGTAATAAACGTATAGAAACAAGGTTCTGTTCCAAGCATCGGAACAGAAGCAATCATTTTTGTGCAGATAAAAGAGATTGTATTAAATTAAGCTACATACGAATATTGCACCTCCCAGATAAGGCTGGATCTATCATTCAGTTAGAAGTTCTAACGCAGCTCTGTTTTGCCTGTAAAAATGGCTATACAGGTATGGGATCAGTTATCCAGAAACCCGTTATCCAGAAAGTTCGTCTTCCATTGACTCCATTTTATCAAAAAAATCAAGATTTTTAAAAATGGACTTCCTTTTTCACTGTATTAACAAAACAGTACTTTGTACTCGATCCCAAGTAAGATATAATTAATCCTTACTAAAGGTAAAATAATCCAACTTGGCTTAATAAATATTTAAATGATTTTTAGCAGACTTAAGGTATGGAGATCCAAATTACGGAAAGATCCATTATCTGGAAAACCCCAGGTCCCAAGCATAATAATAATAAGAGGTCCCATATCTGTAATATCTTTTTACATCCTATTTCTCCTAAATGTCATAGACTAAGTGAAGGAAATAAACAAGAATACTATTTACCAAATAGTATGGGTCTTGGTCCAAATACCAGCTCTTCCTAGAGGATTACTTTCATCATCTGTAGATTCACGTTCTTCTTCTGTCTGTATGCTATACTGCCGCACTGCTTGGTACACAGTCATGTTGTAGGGAAGAAGATGATCCCCAATGTAAAACTGCAACCTGTGCCGTACATTTCCTGAATTCAAGAACTGGGCAGCCTGTAGGAGGAGAATAAAATAAATAGATGTTGGTTCTCCAAAGATTCTGTGTATAAGAGGTGCAAACTGAATTATTTAGGTAGGGCTTTTGTAGAATGCAAGGGGAAGTCTAGTATCCATATTACTGTTTAGTCATATAAAGAGCTCCTGATATCATGGTAACCATGCCATAGTTATGTGCGTAAGTCAACTACCAATGATCCAGGTGAGAAAGGGAAGGTCAGGTGAAGACAGGAGTTTGAATGTCACAAAACTAAAAATCAAATTGCTCAGCACTAAACGAATGGGAAACACTTGTTAAAGGATCCGTAACATCAGATTTTTTTTATTAAAAAATTTGTTAGCATATTAAACTTTTAAATTGCAAAGTTTTTATCAAGAAATAACTTAACAAAACTCTGCTTGCGCTCCTCTTCAAAAAAGGCGATCCATTGTGCGGTGCTCGATTTCTCCTCCTTACTTACCTTATAGGAGATAGCCAGGGAGGAGAAATCGAGCGCCGCATGATGGATTGTTGCCGTGTTGCCTTTTCTGAAGGCTTTAATTCTAATCTATATAGGGTATTAAAAATTCAAACTTTCCTTTAAATGTACTTTAATTGATAATAACGGTACATTTATCACAATGAATAAAGGGCAACTGTGCCCGTGGCTGCACTAAAAATCACAGTCCAGTGTTGCATCCTTTTTCAAATTTTTTATTGTTTTCAGAAAAGATAAAACATTTAACAAAAACAGGAACAAATAAAAACAAGGCAGTGTTGCATACTTACCAAAGATTCATCTATCTCTTCATCAGAGCCATCATCATCACTATCTTCATCATCTTCTCTAACTCTTCCATAACCTTAAAAAATTTAGATAGAGAGACAAATGGAAATCAAGCATAGGGTTGCATATACATGTTTTCACATCCATAGGAATAAAAGTCACTCACCTCTGACAACTAGGTATCTTTCAATTGCTTGTACAAGGGCTAATGGATCTATTTTAACAGGACCGCCCTTCCACTGCTTTACATTAGTGCAATCCGGGTGCCTCTGAAGCTGACACTTCAGCTGGTGAGTGTTGAAAAACTTTAAAGCTTGTGATCCTCTGAAAATCAATTTACAAGGAGCATGTTGCTTATTTTCCATTTACAAATATTTCAGTCTACACACGTTACATTTGTCCTGGAATTTCGCATTTCAGAATGACATTTATATAGAGTAGAGAAATGTTATACCATATTATATAATAACTTTCCTGACTGCATGAGCTCTACCTGCAAGCTTTCCACTTACCGGCTTCCTGTCCCATTACCACTAGGGAAATCATGCACTTTGACTGGAAACTGTTCCATTTGACTAAGGCAATTGTTCATCTTATGGACCAGTGCTAACAAGTGCCTATTTTCTGTTGGATCCAGTTTTGCAAGTGGTTCCTCTCCAGGTAGCTGTGGAGAAAAGCAGAATGGGAATGTTATTTAGAGATTCAGGACAACAACAACTTCTATCCCAAACATGCAAGGAACAATTCATATAAACTGTGCAGCAGCTCTGTATTTTCAATGTATCTATTTTAGTTATGAAGAATAAATGTTTATGTGAGTTAAAGGGCAAGGAAATCTAGAGTTACTAAAGGGATGCCAATTTGTTAGGCAGGGAGTCTAATCGCTTACCTTTTAGCTGTGGCCAATGGGGGCAGTTTTCATGAGAGCTGGGTGTTGGTTGCCATGTTCCTCAATCTACTATTCCTCTATCGCCTGCACTACTGTGCACATGTACAGTATAGAGATGGCCACAAAGCGGTTGTACTATGCATGCCCAACTATGTCAGTATCAGGGGATGGTGCCTTGCAAATTAACACACCACATTAACTCCAGCTTTACCTTCTTTTCTTTAATTTGAAGATGAACCATAAATTAACCATATCTTATCATCTTCTCTGTGACATGATACATAGCCAAACCTATAAAGCTTTTCAGTACACGATAAACAATAATGCACATCAGCAATTTTGTGCTATCGTTATGTTAAAAGATTGCACATATATTGCATCGGTTTACAATGAATGTATGCATGCTAAACATACAGATTACATAGAAAAATGCTACTGATAACCTATACAAGCAGCTAAGAGGGTTCTGCACAAAACAGCTTAACATCTATTCCTCTAGATAAGCTAGCCTTGAGGCAAAACACATAAGATAAAGAATTACCATCTCTGTAATTAGTAGTGATGAGTGAAATTTGTAGCAAGGTTTCCCCTCAAAAAAGATGCCCATAGACTCCAATTGGTGAAAACAATATTGTCCTAAATACCCTTCACAAATTTTTGCGTCAAATTTGTTGTGTGCCAAAAAAAGTTTTGTTTTTTTATTTTTTTTTGGTCACGTGTTTTGGTCACCCCTAGACTTTGTTGCATTTGGCGATTTTCTAACCGTTTCGCAGATCACCAGCAAAGCTAAACAGGTCATATTCACTTATCACTAATGGATACAGACAGATGCCCTTGTTTGTTCCACTGTAGTTAGTTTATCTTCCCTGGAGCTTAGTGCAGTGCTTGACTACAAATACACAACAGATTCTGAAGCCCTGACTGACTACACCTGTCCCCTGAGCTAATCATAGCTAGTGTTGAGCTGACAAGCAGGGATATCAGAAAATCTGCAGATAGGAAATGTATTACACAAGGCCAGTTTCCAGTTTCAGTATTTATGGGATAGTTAGGAAAAGCAAAAGAAGATTGTACCCATTAAAAGGCTAAAATTGATATGTATGTCCAGTAACGCTATTTTTCATCAATTTCTGGTTATTTTTAAAGATGAAGAAATAGAAATACAGGTAAAGGAACGGTTATCCTGAAACCCATTATCTAGAATGCTCCAAATTACAACAAGGCCATTTCCCATAGACTCCATGTGGCTCAGCATAGGAGGGCGAACTCTACAGGGTAAAACTCAGATGTCTTTCTACCCCTAAAATACAAATATCCTTTGAAGATAGCAAGGTCCAAATCTTGGATAAAGAAGACCGCTGGTTTGAACGAGGCGTGAAAAAGGTGATTCATGTCAAGGTGGAGAGACCATCCCTGAACAGAGGCGGGGGCCTTCGACACCTACATACAATGCTGTTCTAACATCTGTACCCCAGCGGTTTCAAAATACTTCACACATCCATTCATGCAAGTCTCACAAGTAACAGCTGTATCTAGGAGTTGCATGACACTTTGGATAATCCTATCACAGTAACTACACAGAATCAACACCTCCGTGAGTTTCTTCAGATGTCACCTATTTGAAGAGTTACAATGTGCCATTGTGATTGGATTAGTGGAAGAGTTTATATGCCGAGAACTTCCCACACCAGTCAGTTGAACTGAAGAAGCTGCTCGGATG
Organism: Xenopus petersii; assembly: GCA_038501925.1. NCBI lineage: Eukaryota > Metazoa > Chordata > Amphibia > Anura > Pipidae > Xenopus > Xenopus petersii. The sequence goes on along the minus strand of CM076681.1, from coordinate 27,511,817 downwards.
AGTAGTGAAACGTCTTCATTGATTACTCAGCAAGTCCAGTTGTTTTTAGATTGACCTATACTAGATATACCATGACCTGGATGAATGAAAATCTTCATAGTCAACAATTCTATTGGTTTATTTAATGTTTAATTTATTTTTAGCCAGACTTATGGTATGGAGAAATAACAGTAAGATCTCTTATTCAAAAAACCCCAGGTCCAAAGCATTCAGGTACCATGTCTGTACAGAGAAGCTGAATACAAATGAATGGAAGTGCATGCTCCTTTTTTGGTGTTAAAGGAACAGTTCAGTGTAAAAATAAAAACTGGTTAAATAGATATGCTTTGCAAAATAAAACACATTTCTAATATAGTTAGTTAGCCAGAAATGTACTGTATAAAGGCTGGAGTGACTGTATGTCTTGAATAACAGAAAAGAACATTATTCCTGCTTTTCAGCTCTCTAACTTTGAGTTAGTCAGCTATTAAGGGGGCCAAATGGGACATAACTGTTCAGTGAGTTTGCAATTGATCCTCAGCATTCAGCTCAGATTCCAAAGCAACAGTTATGTGCCCTCCCTCAAGTCACTGATCAGTGGAAACCAAGAGAGACAAAAAGCAGGAAGTAGTGTTCTGACTATTATGTTAGACATCCAGTCACTCCAGCCTTTATACATTACATTTTTGGCTAACTAACTATATTAGAAACATTTTTTATTTTGCACAGCCTATTTACCCAGTTTTTATTTTTACACTGAACAATTCCATTCAGCTAAGTAGATTCAGCTGCAGCCTCAGCTTTACAAACTCTTTTGCCGACAAGGGAGTAGGTTTTAGAGCAATATTTGGCCGCAAGACAAATGGCCTTATCATACTATGACAGGAAGCAATATTTTTTTTTTTTGCTGAGCAGAAAATTAACAGTAGAAATAAGTGATGTTTTAAATTAAATGGATACGGTCATGGGAAAAAAAAATTCAAAATAAATCAGTTAATAGTGCTGCTCCAGCAGAATTCTGCACTGAGATCCATTTCTCAAAAGAGCAAACAGATTTTTTTATATTCAATTTTGAAATCTGACATGGGGCTAGACATATTGTCAATTACCCAGCTGCCCCAAGTCATGTGACTTGTGCTCTGATAAACTTCAATCACTCTTTACTGCTGTACTGCAAGCTGGAGTGATATCACCCCCTCCCTCCCCCCCAGCAGCTAAACAAAAGAACAATGGGAAGGTAACCAGATAACAGCTCCCTAACACAAGATAACAGCTGCCAGTTAGATCTAAGAACAGCACTCAATAGTAAATACCCATGTCTCACTGAGACACATTCAGTTACATTGAGAAGGAAAAACAGCAGCCTGCCAGAAAGCATTTCTCTCCTAAAGTGCAGGCACAAATCACATGACCAGGGGCAGCTGGGAAATTGACACAATGTCTAGCCCCATGTCAGATTTCAAAATTGAATATAAAAAAATCTGTTTGCTCTTTTGAAAAATGGATTTCAGTGCAGAATTCTGCTGGAGTAGCACTATTAACTGATGCGTTTGGAAAAAAACATGTTTTCCCATGACAGGATCCCTTTAAGGATTGCAACAGAGGCTAAATAGAAGAGATTAAAAACTCCATAACCTGGATTTAAAGTTGTGGCAACTAGTGAAAGCTTAGTAAGTAAAAGGTAGACTGAAGGAGCCTAGGTTTGTATTATTTACTATTATATCAAGGACTTCAGATTGTCAGTAAAACCTCAGAAACGGGTAGAAAACCAAATGGTTAAATAATGCTTAAACCATAAAAAGCACTAAAAGCAAACTCACAAGTTATCACTACTTATTGTCAAATATATCTTTTAGTTAAAAAAAAGTAAAACATGGCTAATTTTGTGATATAGAACAGGTTTTGTTCACATGGCACTTGTGAGAATTCTGACAATGAAACACATCACACTTACAGGGGCGCCGAAGAAAACATGAAGAAATCGTTTAAGTCGTATATCACGGTTCACTATGTCTTTATCACTTTTGGAAGTCATGTACAATAGCAGCTGTTTCACAAACCCGCTGTGCTGGATTTCAAAAGAAGAGACGTCTGACTCGGAGACAATGCTACGGATTTCCACAAGGCACTCAACTCCTCCGTCCACCTGAAGAAAAAAAAAATATTCTAAAACAGCACAGAGGAGGCAAGTTCAAGCTCCTGTTAAAAGGACCCTAAGACCTAGGAGCCTATTTATAACGTCCCTAATTTTTGTATGCTCGTGTTAGCATTGAAAAACTCTGGAGAGAGGCAGAAATAGGAAATTATAACCAAAAAAAAAATACATACTAATTTAAAGGAAAACATTCCCTATGAAAATAAGCGCCTTATCTGAAACTTGTTAAAGTGAATTTAACATACCGTGACATTACAAATACAGGATTCTTAAAGGGATACTGTCATGGGGAAAAAACATTTTTTCAAAATGAATCCGTTAATAATGCTGCTCCAGCAGAGTTTTGCACTGAAATCCATTTCTCAAAAGAGCAAACAGATTTTTTTATATTCAATTTTGAAATCTGACAAGGGGCTAGACATTTTGTCAATTTCCCAGCTGCCCCAAGTCATGCGACTTGTGCTCTGATAAACTTCAATCACTCTTTACTGCTGTACTGCAAGTTATAGAGTGATATCACCCCCTCCCCTTTTCCCCCCAGCAGCCAAACAAAAGAACAATGGGAAGGTAACCAGATAACAGCTCCCTAACACAAGATAACAGCTGCCTGGTAGATATAAGAACAGCACTCAATAGTAAAAACCCATGTCCCACTGAGACACATTCAGTTACATTGAGAAGGAAAAACAGCAGCCTGCCAGAAAGCATTTCTCTCCTAAAGTGCAGGCACAAGTCACATAACTGGGGCAGCTGGGAAATTGACAAAATGTCTAGCCCCATGTCAGATTTTAAAATTGAATATAAAAAAATCTGTTTGCTCTTTTGAGAAATGAATTTCAGTGCAGAATTCTGCTGGAGCAGCACTATTAACTGATTCATTTTGAATTTTTTTTTTTCCCCATGACAGTATCCCTTTAACCTTATGGCCATATATGGTATGTGTCCAGTTATATGTCCAGTTCTAAGAATTCTACATTTATGACCATTGTTTTTCTCCAAAATAATCAACACAGCACCTAGTACTTAAACTTAAAGTCAAAAACTATACTGTTAACAAAATAATCACAAAACATAGGTGAGGTAAAGAAAAAAAAACACAGGCATCAAGTTCAAACACTTTGTCTAGAGAAACCTGCCTAATTCTTTTAAGTAGATTTAAAGCATGAAGCTCCATATTACAAAGGACCCAGTATCTGGAAGATCCCAGGTCCTAAGCATTCTTGGCTAAGAGATTCCATAACTGTACAAAGATGCTTGGCACACATTTATACACAATAATATATTTATTTACTTAAAGTACTTTAAGCAAAAAAAAAAAAAAAATATATATATATATATATATATATATATAACCTGGAGGTTGAGCTGTTCTGTGGCATTGCAGAGTCGCTGCAGCACATTAAGAGCAGGATTACTGCCGTCCATGTTCTCTGAGCTGAAATATCTATCCACAAATTTGTGAGCTTGCTCTTTAATCCAGCCACGTATTCTTTCTCTAAGCAATAATGAAGAAAGTTTTAGAAGCAAATCAGTCACAACCTGTTGATAATAAGTTATTAGTACGCCAAGTATGGGCAAAGATATACTCAACATAGTCTTACTGGTGGTTTGATGAATAAGTGAAAACAGTTATTGAATAGTAATAGTATTTATTCCACAGATGCTGCTGAGAAATGTACTAACTAAAGTAGCAAATTGTAATAGTTCAGAACCTGCACCTAGATTACTGAGCTGCCAGACTCAAAAGCAGAGACAGGAACAAACCTCAATTATGGAAAAACAGTAAAAAAAAAAAATGGAATATAAGTGAAAAAAAAGTATTTCTGGTGATCATTCTGAAAACAACTGAACTAAAAAAAAAAAAAAAAAAAAAAAAAAGAGTTTTGAAAGGTAAAGAACCCCTTTAACTGTGGGTCTGACAAGATTGGCTAACCATAAAGTAAAATTGCAAGCCAAGTGTAACTAAGCAAATCGAAATAAGAGGGAAACAATTAGATGTACTGAATCAATTAGCATGTCCATCATATTTAAAAAAAGCAGTGGCGGTAGTTTAAATATACCCTTCCCTTGCTTTGAAGTAAAAATGATTTGTAATGTAAAGAAACAAGCTGCTAGATGCTAAACAGAGTATTACAGAAGCAACACATCATGCTACCTGTTGTTAGAAATCGTATCCTTGGAAGCTGCCCTGGCCAATCCGCTGACACCTGCTGTCCTTGCTGGCTCGATGTTGTTGCTGTTTGACTGAGTGCTTAATCTGCCCCAGGTCTTAGGGTTTAGGCTGGCTAGGAATGAAGATTTGGGAGACTGTGTTGTCGTAGGGCTTTTAGCTAAATAAAAGCCAAGAGAAGAAAGTATAACAGATTAATTAGTTTAACGTTTTTAATTATCTTTGCGACTTCTGCCTTTACTCTGCGAAATGTGTTTAGATTCTATTTTATAGTACCTTGATTGTCAACTTTGTCTTCATCCCTAGGCGGGGAATACTTTGGTCTCCTTGGCCCCCGTTTCGGCAGCCGCTTCCTCTTCAGGACATCACTTAGTCGGCTAAAGCAGCACAAGAGGTAGGAATTATGAAACTTTATGTATAGCAGAGGATCTGTAGAACATGACTGTACTATGGTGCATAAAAACCCACATACAGGAAGTCCTCGAGTTACATACAACCGATTTACATACAACTCACACTTACAGACGGGGGCTATTACAGTAACATACTGTGGTTTGTTTGACTTTTATTAGCATTTAGCTTTAGTAAACCTGCCCCAATCCCCTCTGGCATGTGTTGTCTACTGCAGAGCACAGAAAGGTAAAAATTAGGGACACAGCGAATCCACTATTTTGAATTCGGCCAGGCCAACTCCTGAATTCTTTGTAAAAGATTTGGCCGAATACGGAACCAAATCCGAATTTGCATATGCAAGTTAGGGGTGGGAAGGGGAAACATTTTACTTCCTTGTTTTGTGACAAAAAAAAGTCAAACCATTTTCCTGCCCGTCCCTAATTTGCATATGCAAATAAGGATTTGGATTGGCCAGGCAGAAGGATTCGGGAAATCTTAATCCTGCTGAAAAAGGCCGAATCCTGGGTGAATCCCAAACCGAATACTGGTTTCCCTAGTAAAAATAAATACTATGTTAATACAAACATCTGTCTAAGTTGCATTTAATAAGTAAATGTATATGTTTCAACTTACATACAAATTCAAACCCTGCCTGTACTTGGCAACAAATTATTTCAAAGAGGCTAAAGGACCAAATATCTTTTTGCGATGCCTACTTAAAGTGCTGAAATGTATACATAACAAGCGGTTACACTTTTTCCCAAAAACAAAATTAAACACATACTTGTAGTAATGCTAGGGATGCACCGAATCCAGGATTCGGCCTTTTTCAGCAGGATTCGGATTTGGCCGAATCCTTGTGCCTGGCTGAACCAGATCCTAATTTGTATATGTAAATTAGTGGCAGGTAGGGAAATCAAATGACTTTTTGTCAAAAAAAGAAGAATTTTTTCCACTTTTTCCTTTCCTGCCCCATTTGCATACGCAAATTAGGATTCAGACTCGGTTCGGTATTCGGCTGAATCTTTCACCAAGGATACTGGGATGCGCCCCGAATGCCAAATAGTGGATTCGGTGCATCCCTAAGTAATGCAAATGCTCTTACCCTGGTGGGCTAAGATCCAGAGAGTCTTCCCGATGCTGCAAGCTTGGGGAGCCCAAATCAGCAGCACTATTCCCAGATGCTGTGCCACTTCCAGTGCTTATGGTTGTTGTGCTCCCAAGAGATCCAGAGCCGTTTGTGCAAACTTTTGGTGGGCTCGTAAGAAGCGCTTCTGATTCAGCCAAATTTTTAACCTGGTGCATGACACCTTAAAAAAAAAAAAAAAAAAAACATTTACATTTAACACACTTACTTACATGATCAGTTTTACAGGAAGAATGTATTATGAGACAATATAACAACAAACTTTGGGGGGAAAAAACAATTTGTCGAGAACACAATCTAGCAATAAATTGTGTCTACCTTACAGATACAATAAGTCAAACAACTACCCAATGCAAACACATGCGGTCAAAAGTGTGCACATTTTTTCTGCTGATCTTATACTGTACATTCTGCAAATATTAAAGTAACAGTAACTCCAAAAAAATTAAAGTGTTATAAAGGACGTCAACCCAAAAAATATTTTATTTTTCCCTAATAAAAGAAAACCTAATGCTAAACAACTTTGCAGTGTACATTCATTGAACAGTTTTTAAAAAAATTGTTAGTATACATCAAAAAACAAAACACCCAAGACAATTTAAACTTTAAATTAAAGAAAAAAAACTTACCGAAACTCTGCTTTCTGAAGAGGAGCACAAGCAATCGGGTGATCCATTGTGCAGTGCTCAATTTCTCCTGCCTGCCTTCCTTATAGGAGATAGCCAGGGAGGAGAAATTGAGCACCACATGATGGATCGTTGCCGTGTTTCCTATTCTGAAGAGGAGCAGAAGTGGAGTTTCGGTAAGTGATTTCTTAATAACAGCTTTGCGATTTTAAAGTTTAAAATGTCTTGGTGTTTTTTTTTTTCTATGTATACCAACGCATTTTTAAAAAATGTTTTTTTTTTGATGTTACTGGTCCTTAAAGTTATTTGTATATGTATTGCTATTGAAAACAGTTTGTCCCTTTCTATTCTCTGCCCTGGTGGCTCTGGTTTTTGAAACAATGTAACAAAGCAATGGATTTCAGTGCAGAATTCTGCTGGAGCAGCACTATTAACTAATGCGTTTTGAAAAAAAACTGTTTTCCGATGACAGGATCCCTTTAAGCAAATGCTGCTTTCAAAAGCAACTACATGTACAAATAACTTTTAAAGCACTAGCCATTTTTAATAAATTCATATTGGAAAGTTGCTTATAATTCGGTTTTCTTTTATCAGCGGAACATTTTTTTTTTAGGTTGACGTCCTTTAAAGTGATTAAAATATTATGTACTGGTGCCTTGCACTGGTAAAATTGTTTGCCTCAAAAACACAACTATAAGTCTATAAAACAGGAAGCCAGAATTCGGCACTCTAAGGTTGTGGGAGGGGAAAGCAGGCAGAAGAGCTCAACCCAAACCTGCCGACCCGCAAGAGGAGCAGTGAGATCTGCACGAATGGCTGGTCCCAAGGCTACAGAGTAGTGCTGTGCTTTATACAATGGGATTCTTCAGAGCTTTTCTGTTATCTGCTGTCTATCCTGTAGAGATACACAAATCCACTATTTTGGATTCGGCCAAACTCTGAATCCTTTGCAAAAGATTCAGCTGAATAACGATGTGAATCCTAATTAGCATATGCTAATTAGGGGTGGGAAGGGGAAAAAAAATTTTACTTCCTTGTTTTGTTGCAAAAAGTCATGTGATTTCCCTCCCCCATTTGCAAATTAGGATTCGGTTCGGCCGAACAGAAGGAGTCGTCAAAATCTGAGTCCTGCTGAAAAAGGTCAAATCCGGAACTCCGTGCATCCCTAGTATCCTGTGCCTTTTCTCCTTTTTCAGAATGGCTGCCCCCATGTCTACACAGCAGCTTGTTTATATAAACTGCAATAAGATTATTAAAGCAAACACACCCGTTATACCAGTGCAAAGAAAGTGTATATTACATTTTCATTACTTTAAAAGAGTATTTTTTTGTTGGTGTTACTGTTCCTTTAATGAAAAATTACTATTTGCTAAATATAACAGACTGGAAAACAAATATTGTATAGAAGGTAGCATGTACAAATGTTTGGTACCAATCCAGTACATTTTTGTTAGGTCTCATTTTATCAAGTGAACTCATTAGTTACTCATGTTAAGTGTAGTCTGTTCCAGAGCATAATACATTCTTGGACCCTTGCAACCGTAAAGATGTTGGGCTTACACTAAGCAGCTGAGAGGAGGAAGGGGAAACCTTAAATATATCTAAATGCTTCCTGTAACCTACAGGCATTTTGAAAACAAGGCTGTGTCCCATAAACAAATGTATATAACAGTAGTATAAAAGACAATATCATGAATGAAAACAAGAAGTGTTGCCAATTTACATTACCTTCCCTTCTGAAGTACACACTAAAAATATCAGGCAACTTCTGCATTAAGATTTCAGCCATCTGAAGAGCTCCCACTACGATTTTGAGGTCTTGACTTGACAGCATGGATGCAATATGACTACAAAACATAGACACATTTAAAATTTCAGAAATTACAGAACTCTGTCTGTTAGTTGGCTCATGTGACCTAACATGTATGGTTTGTTGGTATGTTTGTGAGTACAGTGAATCCTACGATCCCAGGGGGCGGCCCTTATTTTTTAAAATGGCAATTTTCTATTTATGATTACCCAATGGCACATACTACTAGAAAAGTATATTATTATGAAAATGGTTTATTTACATGAAGCAGGATTTTACATATGAGCTGTTTTATGCTTTATATCTTTTTAGAGAGACCTACATTGTTTGGGGGGTATAGTTTTCCTTTAATCCTACTCTCCATAGCAGGGATCCAAGACCTTTTTTTTACCCATGAGCCACATTCAAATGTAAACACCAGCATGAAAAAAGTTCCTTAGGGTGACAAAAAAAGGGCTGTCATTGGCTATTTCTTAGCCCCTATGTGGACTGACAGCCTACAGGAGGCTCTACTTGGCACTATACTTGTTTTTATGCAACTAAAACTTGCTTCCAAGTAGGGATGCACCGAATCCAGGATTCGGTTCGAGATTCTGCCTTTTTCAGAAGGATTCGGCCGAATCCTTCTGCCCAGCCGAACCAAATCCGAATTTGCAAATTAGGGCCGGGTGAAATCGTGTAACTTCTTGTCAGAAGACAAGGAAGTAAAAATGGGTTCCCCTTCCCACCCATAATTTGCATATGCAAATTAGGGTTTATATTCGGCTGAATCTTTAGCAAAGGATTTGGGGTTTGGCCGAATCCAAAATAGTGGATTCGGTGCATCCCTACTTCCAAGCTTGGAATTCAAAAATGAGCACCTTCTTTGAGGACACTGTAAGCAACATCCGAGGGGTTGGAGAGTATCATGTTGCTCACAAGCTACTGGTTGGGGATCACTGCTCTATAGTAACAAGCCATTACATGGAGGGGGTAAAAAAAAAAAAATAGGGGCTTGAAGTCCTGATCACAGGTTGAATATGATAAGAGGCAACTACATGAATACAAACCTTTAATACAATATACATTTTTAGGTTAAAATAACTGAAAAGTACATAACTATAAAGGAAGATTTATGTACTCACGTTAAATCATTTTGTCTCTAGTCAGAAGGGGGACACAGGAACTATAGGGTAAAGGGCTCCTCCCACCAGGAGGTAGGACACTGCAGTGATGTCAGAATTGTGACTCCTCCCTCTCTCCTTTACCCCTTGCATGTTGCCCGACAGGCTAAGTTGCTTACAAAGAACTGAAACAGAAACAGTGAACTGAAAACATAATTCCACAAGAATGGCTGAACTGTGAACAGAATGGAGTTCCGGGAGGGAAGTCCTATGTCCCCCTTCTGACTAGAGAGAAAAGGATTTAACAGTGGGTACATAAATCTTCCTTTCTCTTACGTCGGAGGGGGACACAGGAACTATGGGGACATACCAAAGATGCCCCAAACCGGGGGAGGAACTCATTTGGAAACTACCGCTTGGAGGATTTTTTGGCTACTGCCCGTCCGCATAAAGGTAAGTATTGAATTGGTAAAATTTTGTGAAGATATGTAAGGAAGCCCAGGTGGCAGACCTGATCAGCAGATGCCATGTGGCGGTGGGCCCAGGAGGCTCCCAATGCTCTGGTAGAGTGGGCACATAACCGAATGGGAGGCGTCCTCTTTTGCGCCAGGTAAGACTGCCTAATTGCTTCTTTGACCCAGCGGGCCAACCTGGTTTTGGTTGCTGCCATTCCCTTTCGAGGACCTGAGGGGATGACGAACAAGGTGTCCGTCTTCCTGAAGGGTTTTGTGCGAGTAACATAGGTCCTTAGCGCTCGAACTACGTCAAGTTTATGCAACTTGGCCTCCTTTTCATTCTGTGGATGATTGCAGGATGATGGAAGAATTATTTCCGAATTGATGTGGAATGAGGAGACCACCTTAGGAAGAAATCCGGGAGCAGTGCGGAGGATAGCCCTGTCTTCCTGGAAGATGAGGAGAGGTGGTGAGCAGGACAGTGCCCCGATTTCAGATATGCGTCTAATGGAGGAAATTGCTACCAGAAAAACCGTCTTCCACGTGAGTGCCGGAAAATCCGCTGAGTCCATTGGCTCAAAGGGGGCTTCTAGAAGTGCATTGAGCACGAAGTTAAAGTCCCAGGGAGGAACTGGTTGTCGGAAGGGGGGTGCCAGTCGGGAAACCCCCTACGCACATCCTCTTGTAGAGGAAGTCTTTGTTGGAAAAGAATGGAGAGCGCCGATACTTGGGACTTTAGGGATCCTAGTCAGAGTCCCTTGGCTAGACCAAACTGTAGAAAGTGGAGGACTGCCGGAATGTTATAGTCTCTGAAATCAATGTTGTGCTATGAACACCATGACCAGTAGCAATTGCAGGTTCTATGATAGATTTTTGAGGTAGTAAGTTTTCGAGCCCTTATCATGGTCTGTATGACTTGATCTGAAAACCCTTTTTCTTTTAGGATAGAGACTTCAAAAGCTGTCCCATTAATGCGAAGAGCTTGGGATTCCTGTGCCGAAGTGGACCCTGACTCAGAAGATCGTCTCTGAGAGGTAGCATGACTGGTGGTTCCAGGGAGAGAGCTAGTAGGTCTGAATACCATGACCTCCTGGGCCAGCATGGTGTGATTACTATGAGCTTGTAGCCTTCTCTGCAAATTTTCTTGAGTACCCGAGGAAGCATGTAAGGAGATATACTCGGTGTCTGCTTAAGAAGTCTGCCTCCACGTTTAACACCCCCGGGATGTGAATCGCCGACAGATGTGGAACATGGTCTTCTGCCCACGCTAGAATGGAGGTTACCTCTCTGTTTGTTGCCTTGCTTCTTGTTCCTCCCTGCTGATTGATAAAGGCCACGGCGGTGGCATGGTCTGTCTGTATGAGCACCGGAAGGTGTTTGAGAAGGTCGTGCCACCTGTAAAGGGCTAGTCGAATTGCTCTGATTTCTAATAGGTTGATCGGGAGTAGTGCTGACCATGTTCCGAGTACTGATCTTCCTTGGAATGTTGCCCCCCAGCCGTGTAGGCGGGCATCTGACGTTACGTTCATCTATTCTGGTTCGACAAACACCTGACCCTGGGACAGTCGGTGGGTTTGCAGCCACCAGGTGAGTGATCTCTTGGTGCTCAGAGGGAGAGTAATTTGCTGGTGGAGAGATAGCCGAAGCCAGCACTTGAGTATTGCTGCTTGTAGCAGGCGGAGGTGAAACTGGGCGAAGGGAACTGCCTCGATCGAGGACACCATAAGGCCCAGCACTCTCATGCAAAGTTGTACCATTGGTTTGGGCATCGACTGAAGACGTTGTATGGCAGTTCGAAGCTTGGTCTGTTTCTCTTGTGATAATACCACCCTCTGTGAAGAGTCTTGAAGTGAAGACCCAGGAAAGCCATCTGCTGCCTGGGCCTGAGGCAAGACTTCTTGAAGTTTATTGTCCATCCAAATTCCTGTAGCAGTTGGATGGTTATCTGGAGATGATAGTTGGCCAAGTCTTGTGATCGGGCTTTGATAAGCAGATTGTCTAAGTTTGGAGTGATAGATACTCCACGGACACGGAGAGGGGCAGCATATGACAGACATGATCTTGGTAAAGATACGTGGCGCAGAGATCAGGCCAAAGGGTAGGGCCACGAACTGGAAGTGCCTGTTTTGAAATGCGAACCTCAGGAATTGATGATGTTGAGGGTCTATGGGAACATGGAGATACGCATCTCTGATGTCCAGTGATGCTAGGTATTCTCCTGGTTCCATGGCTCGGATGACCGGACGTAAGGATTCCATCTTGAAACACTGATCGACAATCCACTTGTTCAGCCGCTTGAGATCCAATATTGGTCGAAACAATGCCTCCTTCTTTTTGTCTTGTTGCAAGGGAAGCCTTTGAAAAAAATGGCGTGGTGGTAGGCTTGTGAATTCTAGCCGGTACCTGACAAGATGGTCTCTAGGATCCAGGTGTCGGCATTGCGGCGTGCCCAGGTTTGTGTGAAAAACCTAAGTCTGCTGCCAAGATTATGGGCATTCGCCATCCCTGTGCAGTAGTCAGGAGGAAGTGGTCTTATCTCCAGAAGGCTTTGGCTGAGATTTTCGGGTTTGCCAGGAAGACTTGCATTTGTTGGGCAACCTCTGTCTGAAGGTGTTGGCAGATCAGGATCGTGATCCACTCTTGTACCTGCGAAAACTGGAGGTACAAAAGGAGTTACCCTTTCTAGCAGTGAAGGTTGGTTTAGGCTTGTATTGTGGCAGAAGACTGCTCTTCCCTCTGGCCTGAGAAATAATTTTGTCAAGCTCCTCCCGGAATAGTTTGGAACCCTTGAAGGGGATCAACGTGAGGGACTTCTTGGAGCTAAGGTCTGCAGACCATAGCTTTAGCCAGAGTGACCTGCGAGCTGCTTAAGTGGGGAGGATCTTGCTGTCAGCTAGCTGCATCTAGTATAGCTTCACCTACGAAGGCATTCGCCTCTGAGATGTAAGATATTAGGTGGGAAAATTGATCGGCCGCCGTAGAAGAGCCGTGGACCAGGCCTCTACGGCTAACCCAAGCTGCTGCTAGAATTGGTAGGAGAGCGGACCCTGAAGCAGAGAATGCTGCCTTGAGGAACCCCTCTAATTTCTTATATGTCGGATCCTTGAATGCTGAAGAATCTGGTACCGGCAGAATAGAAGCTTTAGAAAGTCTAGATACTGGGGCGTCTACCACAGGGGGTATGCTTCATTTCTCAATAAACTTTTTGGGAAAAGGATATTGCTTAGTGAAACGTTTAGTGACCTGAAACCTTTTCTCTGGTGCCTGCCACCTTGGACAATAGCTTGCAGTTGCTCGTGAGCCGGAAAAATGGCAGAAGCCCTGTAACTTTTCTTAAAGAAGCTCTTGGCTTTCCCTGGGACAGAGTCTGGCTCCTCAATGTGGAGTACCTCTAAAACTGCTCTTATAAGATGATCTATGTTGCAAGAGGAATCAGGAGAACTGTCCTCCCCCTATAAGTCAGATTGGGATGAAAAAACTTTCCCCTCACTCGCTTCATCCTCAGATAAGGATGGGCTAGAAGCAAGGACCCTAAGGGCCGTATTTCTTCTACTAGTGTCCCTCTTGCTCTGGTGGTGCTGAAGTTTCTGACAATTTGCCTAGCATCTTATCAATTGACATAGACAGTTGAGGAATGCACTGTAGGCCTGACAATGATTGTGACAGGGAAACAGCCCAGGATGGTGCACCAGAGGAGGCCTTTGAATTTTGTGGCCCTGCATGTGAAGTGCTTGCAGTAGCAGAGTCAGAAGCACCTGCTGAAAAGGGCTCAGGGGGCTCTGAAACCTGTGTGAGGCATGGGCTACATTCAGGGCATAGCGGGCTAATTTGACCCTCCTCAAATTTGCATAAGCACCTTGAGCAGGCCAGGAATGTAACTTCTTGGGGAGACTTCCATCCCTTGGTAAATAATCCCCCCCCCCCCCACCTTCAGCCATGCTTGTGGAAGCTATACGTCGCCGCGTGTACCTGTACCCTAGGAGAGAGGAAGGGCCGCCAGCTAGAACACCGCTGTAGTGACTACGCTGGATTGAGCTGGGTCGTTGAGAGAGCGAGCTGCTTGGAGTCAAGAGTGGTGTGTCCTAGAACTGGCGCGCACTGAGAAGGCGCTCATCGTATTCTATATGCTGGGCGCGAAGGAGGTGACGTCACAGTAACGCGATAGCTGGGACTGGTACGTGCTGCATGGCTGAAGGTAGGGAATTACCTGGAATGTGCTGGTAAGCCTCAGGGAGACAACTCGTGCACAGCAACTGTCTCTCTGGTCCGGCTAGGGACAGCCCGCCTCTGCTTGTGTAGACTTACCTGAAGTCTATAGCCTTAAGGTGCCCGAAGGTACTGTGCAGAGGGGAGGTCCCGCGAAGGGTGCTTACACAGTGAGTACAGACAAGCTGCTGACTCAAGTCTTACCCCTGTTGCCAGTGCTGTTCACTGACTGAAGTTAAGTCCTTGCATAGGGCCTCTCTAGAGGCCAGTCCTGAACCTCCTGTGATGAAGACACTGAAAAAACTGAGCCTGTCAGGCAACATGCAAGGGGTAAATGAGAGAGGGAGGAGTCACAATTCTGACATCACTGCAGTGTCCTACCTCCTGGTGGGAGGAGCCCTTTACCCCATAGTTCCTGTGTCCCCCTCTGATGTACCGTACATACTCGAGTATAAGCCGAGTTTTTCAGCCCCCAAAATATGCTGAAAAACTCTACCTCAGCTTATACTCGGGTCAAGCGCAAAACCGGTCGCCGGCGTCTAAGAATAGTCGCCAGCATCTAAGAATAATCGCATGCGCCTAAGAATAGTCGCATGCGCCTAAGAATAGTCGCCGGCATCCAAGAATAGTCGCCAGTGTCCAAGAATAGTCTCCAAGAATATTCGCCAGTGTCCAAGAATGGTCGCCGCCACCTCCAATGGGAGCAGAAACCCTCAATTTTTTGATTGAAACGTACCAGAAGCTGCTGCATTTCTCACCCTAGGCTTATACTCGAGTCAATAAGCTTTCCCAGTTTTTGGAGGTAAAATTAGGTACCTCGGCTTATACTCGGGACGGCTTATACTCTAGTATATACGGTAAGAGAAAATCAATTCTACCCATTTTTAGTTTTCTTGTACCTTGTAAAAGACAGAAAGGTAAGACAAAAAGATGATGGGTTTATACACGTGTGGGTGCTGTGATATGCCCAGCCAGTGTTATTAAGTCTACAGTTAATTCTACCTGTCATCCTGCAACAAGTTGGCTCAAAGCAAATGCACCAAAATGTAGTACATGATGCAAGTTAGGGAGAAAAACAAGTCATCACAAACCACACATTTTGCTCATAACGCTGAAAACCCTACCTGGATACTGCATGGTTCTTTAGAACATCTTTCAGAAGCTCAGCATCTGCAAAGTAAATGATCCTAAGGATTGCTCTAAGGCACTTGTGTCTAACAGCAGGTCCTGCAGAAGAGCTGTACACTTCATAAAGCACTCCAAACAAGGTCTTAATGAAAGACTTAGCCAGCTCAGGGTCCTCTTTCATCAGCTGTGCTCTGGCGTCATCTCTTTTAAGCTCAGAATGTCCAGCTGCAAAATTTGGAGAGAGAGGTATTTTAATTGAATGTTTAAGGTAGATACACATTGGAGGCCATAAGAGTATTTGTATAGAGTAAACATATATTTAAAAACCACATACTTTTCTTATAGGGCATTTGATTAACAAGCAATAATTTCCAAATAGAAACATACCAATAAATGCAATCGACAGCTTATTGGGCTGTATCTGCTGATGGATATCTGGCTGAAAATCAACCAGATATCTATTGGGCAGGATTTATCTATTTGCAAGGAGCATATCAGAGTCCATGTTGTCCTCATCCCCCCATTATGATCTGATCATTGTCTCATCGGCCAAACGACTGGTTAATCCCTATTTGGCCAGGCATGTTGCTGGCCAAATTAGGTTAAGATCAGCTATATGATGACCTTGC
Source organism: Xenopus petersii (assembly GCA_038501925.1). NCBI lineage: Eukaryota > Metazoa > Chordata > Amphibia > Anura > Pipidae > Xenopus > Xenopus petersii. Next base: position 27,496,016 of record CM076681.1, on the reverse strand, counting down.
CCAACAAGCAGATCCTTAAGTGAATGTCCAGTATTACAGAATATACAACATTTTAATATGTTTGTGATTTATAAAAGCTTAGTATAGTAATAATTAATGGGATACTGTCATGGGAAATCTTTTTTTCCAAAATGCATCAGTTAACAGCGCAGACTTCTACACTGAAATCTGAGCAAACAGATCTTATTTTATATTTAATTTTGAATTCTGACATGGGGCTAGACATATTGTCAGTTTCCCAGCTACCGCCAGTCATGTGACTTGTGCTCTGATAAACTTTAGTCACTCTTTACTGCAAGTTGGAGTGATATCAACCCCTCCCAATGGGAAGGTAACCAGATAGCAGCTCCCTAACACAAGATAACAGCTCCCTGGTAGATTTAAGAACAATACTCAATAGTAAAATCCAGGTCCCACTGCGACACATTCAGTTACATTGAGTAGGAGAAACAACAGCCTGCCAGAAAGCAGTTCCATCCTAATGTGCTGGCTCTTTCTGAAATCACATGACCAGGCAAAATTACCCGAGATAGCTGCCTACACACCAATATTACAACTAAAAAAAAAAATACACTTGCTGGTTCAGGAATTAAATTGTATATTGTAGAGTGAATTATTTGCAGTGTACACAGAGTAATTTAGAAATAAAAAATACATGTTAAAAATTGACAGAATCCCTTTAATCATCCACTGTACATATCACAATAACATAGAAAAATCCACTTAAAACTAAACTGAAAACATTGCGAAACTGTAAAATAAAAATAAAAAATCTGATATATAGGTGAGTGTTCTGTAGTTTTTTTTTCATATTTTTAAATGACAATTGCTGATGAGATACTTACTAGTGTTAGCATTGGCTACAGGGTTAGGCTTTCTTTGAATGGCGCGTGCAGTTCCGGTATCCTCGTTGATTTGCTGCATAGAATTAAAATCAATAGTATAAACACGCCCCAGTGTAGACAAACTTATCTCATCCTCACCAACCTGATGGGCTGCCTGAGAACACAGATATAAAACAGAGAGATAATCCTTGAATAGAAACACAAGACTTTGTCACACAGAATGTTAGACTGTGTTTTGTCCTCTCTGGGTCGCCAAAAAACTGGAAAGACAAACAGTTTTTGTAGCTTATCATAAAGGTGTGTTTATAAACTGTAAGAATAAAAAAAACTAAGCCTTTTCAAGATATTCTGTATACTGGGGACTTAACAAGAGAAATAGGACTTTGTTCAACACATAAGTGTAACCAGGATTACTCAAATGTGAGGCTTACTAAGTTATGATGCAGTTACATAATTCAAGGAAAACATAGCCTCCGATCAGCAATTGGCTCTGATCAATAATGAAAGCAAATGACTAGTCGCCATCAGCTACAGGAGTGGGGCAAATAAACAAAATATAACATGCCGACTTTAGCTTAAAGGCTGATGGGAAAGGGTTAAAAGGGTTGGGCAAGAAAGAGGTCACTAATTAGTTACGTTCTATACATAACGTAGAGTAATAAAGGATAGTGACTTAAAATAGTAATAAATAAAAAATACTATTACTATTTAATACTATTTAAAACAGCACTAGCAAATTAACAAAATGAAAGTAATCCAGGAAGGATGTTTAAAGGAGAAGACGAAGGGCCATGTGGTCCCGAAATATTTGATCTTTGTAAAGTGTCTACAGCACCATGGAATATATTTGGGAACACACAGTTTGCAGCAAAATAATGTATTGCCTCTCTTTTTGCTTATTAGATTTATTGCTGGCGTGTGGCTAGGCCAGTGCCTATACCTTTATCCCCCAAACTTGACTTTATTTAAAGGAGAAGGAAAGGCTAAAATGAAGTAAGCTTTATCAGAAAAGTCTATATAAATATACCAGTAAACCCTCAAAGTAATGTTGCTCGGAGTTCTCAGTCAAAAGAAACACAACATTTCTTTCCTTCTATTGTGTACACTTGGGCTTCTTTATCAGACTTCCTGTTTTCAGCTTAAACCTCCAGGGCTTGGGCATGCTCAGTTTGCTTCTCTCTCCCCTCCCTTTCCAGGCAAGCAGGAAGTGATATCAGGCCAAACTAATATGGCAGCTGCTATACTAAAAAAAACAGAGAGCTTCTAAAGCTGTTTAATCAGGTATGGTAAAGCATTCTGCAGAATAAATATAGTGTTATTATAGCTTGCACTATTGTGGCTCATCTATTGGCAATAAACTGCTTCGGTGGCTTTCCTTTTCCTTTAAAAGTCATGGCCAGAACTGAGCTGAATGTTTAAATTGTTATTGAAATGTTTATGTTTGATATCATAATCACTACAATTTCTGCTCCGTGTAAACATGTTAAAATATATCTTGTGATTTTGCTTTATCACCTCAAATAAAAACATGTTAACATATTCTAACATGTTAGAAAAATGGAATCCACATTTGACATTTTAAAGCTGCCCCTTCCAGCTAGTATCAACTCCAGGAGCCTGCACACTGGACATGACAGAGCCAGATATGACAGCCACCAGACCTGATGCACAACTCTGCAGTCTTAGCTCAGTTACAGAGCAAGGGAACAGTAGATGGAGAATCATTAAATGTGGTTCAAAAGGGGCCCTTTTAGCTACCTTTAAACAAGTGCTTAGGTCCTCCTTACATGCAATTTGGTCATAGGGAGTATTAAATGCATGTTTGCGTTCTAGGATGCTAAATGGAATATTCTGCAAGCAAACATATTTCCCATTATGCTGGAGTAATTTTAGGATGCACAAAAAAAGTTGAGCAGAGACATGAGGTGATGATGCTTAGTTGCACTGTTATTTTTCTCATATCAAAAGATCAGCAATTAGATTTGATTAGTATAGTTGTTGCTATGGTTTAATGCACTGGTGCAAGGCAGAGATATTTTTTTCTTTTAAACAACCCTAACTGGAGCCTGCAACATGCAAAAAAAAAAAAAAGAAAAACCCACAGAGGACAACACATCGCCTAAATGTCAAGTATAAGCAAATGCTATTTATCTAAACAGTTACTAACATAAGGCAGCTTCCAACAAACAAAAAATTAAATAAAGCGGTATATAAATGCAACTGACAACCCTATTTACATACACTTATACCGCAATAACGGTCAACCAGCAAGATTAAGTGACAAATTATTGCAACTTACTATAGACTAAATAACAAGAGGTAATCTAATTATAGTCTATGTTGAATTACATACTTCCAAAATACAGTGGTCCCCAGCACACACAACCCATATGCACTTTACAAAACATTAAATATTTACATATCGCACACATGTCATAAGTACAGGGTTAAAACAAGTTTCCTGTACGTGAAATATTATATGCTCCAACATTTCCCCATACAGGTGTAAAATTGGAAAGAAAACCAGCAGGTTTGCAATAACTGTACTTTTCATCCACATACGGTTAAATGTACTGGTTAAATGTACTATGGTATCGCCAGTTAATATTTTTGGCTTAATTAAAAAAAATAAAAAAAAATTAAATTTTTTTTTTTACTGTGTGTGTGAAAGTGATAGTAACAGGTAATGCATGTAACACTTACTCAGAATTTACTAGCTGTATGAGTAAACTTTTACCTCGATGATCCTGCTGTCGATCCTGCTGTATGGGTGCCAGAGTCCACGGTCATCCCTCCATTGCCATATCGCTCCATCTGTGTTTTGGGCATTGCCCTTCTTTATCATTGTATCAACAGCAAATATTCCTTCTTTTGGTAAGCAAGGCATCAGCTCACTGAAACAGTGAAAGGAAATGGTTGAACAGTTAATCCAATAGCTCAAGTAGTCACACCAGGGCCGCTGTTAGAAATCATGGGGCCCCGTACAACAAAATTTTCAGAGCCTGCCCACCCCGTCCCCCAAGCCCCACCCCAGATCCTGCCCACTCCACATTACAGTTAAAAGACCACACAGACATCAGCACTAAAAAAAAAGGTAACCCCCCCCCCCCCACACACACACAAGTTGTTATAAAAAGCTATTGGGGACTAGGCCACCCCTATAAGTTAAAAAAAAAAATATTGGCACCAGGGCCCCCCATAAAAGTTTTTTTTAAAAAAAGCATTGGCACCAGGGCCCCCCTTACAAGTTAAATAAAACAATGGTGGCAGGGGCCTATAGAGTATTAAAATAATACATTGGTGGCCAGGGGATTGAACTTGTGGCTTCAGGACTACATCTTCGTCTCCTTTCGTAATTTCGGGTCTTTTCGCCACTTAAGGACTTCATTTTTTGGCTGTTTCTATAACTTCAGGTCTTTTCAGCGCTTCAGGACTTAAATTTCGGCTGTTGACGTGACTTCGGGTCTTTTCACTGCTTTGGGACTTCAGCTATTTTAGTGGCTTCGGCTTTTTCTGCACTTCCGCATTTCGGCTGTTCGGGACTTCGGAAGTAGGTGGCACGGCTTCGGTGCTGTCAAGGGGGGACCCGGCTCTTTCGAAAAGATCAGCACTGCCGGGGCCCCCCTTCAAGCCTGGCCCGGTACACTTGTACCCCCTGTGCACCCCTGATGGCGGCCCTGAGTAACACACCCCACCTTACATAAGCAAGAATATGTAAAAACACATTTTATTGTGCATGCTTACAGAATAATTTAGGTACATAAACTTTACTGTTGAAGGCCTGTGAAAGAAACAAAAAGTTTATCAACGTACCATATAAGTGAGGTCAGTTCATAGAGCTCCTGAGGACTTCTTGGGACCAGGTCAATTTGCTCCAGGCAACTACCATTTGAAGCCCCACAAAGGAGGAAGTGCAGAGTCTCAGCAATGTCTAAAATAACCAAATTGTTAATAATAAATACTAAATCAGATGCAAGAAAACGCAACGAAGATTCTATTAGTCAAAGTCCCTCTTAAAGGAAAACTATACCCCCAAAATGAATACTTAAGCAACAGATAGTTTATATCAAATTGAATGACATATTAAAGAATCTTACCAAACTGGAATATATATTGACATAAATATTGCCCTTTTACATCTCTTGCCTTGAACCACCATTTCGTGCCTCAGAGATCACCTGACCAGAAATACTACAACACTAACTGTAACAGGAAGAAGTGAGGCAGCAAAAGGCAGAACTCTGTCTGTTAATTGGCTCATGTGACCTTACATGTGGTTTGTATGTTCGCACAGTGAATCGTACGATCTCAGGGGGCGGCCCTTATTTTTTAAAATGGCAATTTTCTATTTATGATTACCCAATGGCACATACTACTAAAAAAGTATATTATGATAATGGTTCATTTACATGAAGCAGGGTTTTACACATGAGCTGTTTTACTCAATATCTTTTAAAAGAGCCCTACATTGTTTGGGGGGTATAGTTTTCCTTTAAAGGAATCTACTTTCACAAAATGCTTCTTCAAATCTCATATCAATATACAATCCTATAACAGAGCGGGGAAAAATTGCTTACTCTGCTTCATGAGCTGCACGGCCAGCGTGGGGCAGTTGGAACACATTAAAGAGAACATGCGGACCACCATAATAAACATGCCAGAGCTCAGGATGGGGGGTGTCACGACAAGAAGCTGCTGAATGTTGGTAAGCAGGTCCCGAGAAGCCACTTGTTGCAGTAGGTTCTGTATGCAGATAAGAATAATGAATTGTGTAACAAATAATTTTACACAAAGCTAAAAGAAAGGGATTGCTTTACAATAAATTATATATATATATATATATATATATATATATATATATATATATATATATATATATATATATATATATACATATATATATACTGAACATACAGATTACATATAAAAATGCTACCGATAACCTAGACAAGCAGTTAAAGGACATGTAAACCCCCTCCACAAAAAATCTAATCAGTGAACCGCCTCTTTGAATTCTTTAGAGAACTGCCACTCTGGTTGTTAAAAGTTTAACAGTAAGACTGCAGCATCCCCTTAATCACTTAGAAATATGTCTACTCCTCTAACCCACTCTGCCCACTGCCTCAGGAATTGAGCATGCTCAGTTCTTCTCAGCTCAGATTACTAAACACACCCACCAGTCTAACAGCCAATGAAGAGATAGCATTGCTGGTTCCCATAGAAACTCTGCACTAGCTGTCTGATCCCATTTTGTCACCTAACCACCTCTCCTGAGCTCAGCTTAACCATCACAGTGCTCAACCCCAGCAGAACTTTTTGTCAAAGTATGTTGTGCCTTTGTAACCTGCATTCTCCATTGCATGAACCTTACAGCATACATCTCCTGTTTGCACATGTCAATGTTACTGATGATGTGTTAGAGGGAAAATGGCCTCCAGATGAAAGCTGCTATTCGTTTTAGAAAAATGTGATGGCGCCAACAAATGGAGGGGGTATATGCAGTACAAATGGTGTGGCTTCAGTGGGGAAGATATGCCCAACTTATATACATGGTAGGAAAATGTAGGCTTTACTCATCCTTTAAAGCCCCCTTAATCACATCTTAAAAAGTGCCATTCTGCCATTGATGGGAAGCGCAGTAATCAAAAATGTATATTTTTATTTCAGAGTGTAGGTAAGAGTCACTAATAGTTTATGCCAAAGACAGATAACATTACAGATTTAAAAATTGTTTAAATAGGGAAAACGTCATATGACTTAGAAGGAGCCATTTACACCAAGACATTACCTCTTCATGCTGAAAGTTGTCTACCAATCGTGCGAAACAGAGGCAAGTGCTCTCCACAGATTTCTTATCCTGTGCAGAAAAAAGAAGCAGAGCTTGTCAAAAAGTTTAATAATATAAGTATTAATACAGGATTCTTAGCAACCAGTCAAAAGCTTTACATAAATCACTGTTTCCCCATGTTCTAGTCATGGTTTTGTGTATCTAATTTGTAAATACATTATTATTGTTATAAAAACAGACTCACCTGATGTGTTAACCTCTGGGTTAGCAATGGTAAAGAATCTGCAACAAAGTGAAACTCGTCTGGGCTGATACTCTGGCAACAGTTAGCTGCTATGGCTAAAGCATTCCTCTGTGCGTTGATGCTGAAGAATTCCAGGTACAAGAGGCAATCGGCAAGACCTCCCTATGTAAACAAATTGTGTTAGAAAAAGAAATTCACTGCAATACATAATCTTCTCGTGATTATTAGAGAATTAGAAGAAAAGAAAGGTATAGGTCATGTACATACAATTATTTGGAAATGTGTTATGACTAATAACTTTACAGTTTACTTAGGGATTGTACATAAAACAGGGATGCACAGAATCCAGGATTCGGTTCGGGATTCGGCCTTTTTCAGCAGGATTCGGCTGAATCCTTCTGCCCAGCCAAACCGAATCCTAATTAGCATATTCGGACTCAGTTCGGTATTTGGCCAAATCTATGGCAAAGGATTCAGGCCTAATCCAAAATAGTGAATTCGGTGCATCCCTAACACAAACACAATAGAAAATAATCACAGTATGTCTAGCCCTGTACAAATTATACTGAAAATCTTGAGTACATTTACCCTTAAAAAATGTGGTCTTTAAAGCTCTCATTAGCACAATACCTAATTAAACCTACACAATTACTTATATCCCCTTGGTTTTTAGCTATTCTTTTACAGCAGAAGATACCATGCTGGATCACCACTCCACTGATGTTTGGCTCAATGCAAAAAATAAATAAATAAATAAATAAATAAAAAGTAATATGGAATATACATTTATTATAGGAAGGTAGGATGTGTGGTACTTACAGCCTGCAAAATTGCTTTGCTGTGCCTCCGTGATAACATTTCAAGGGCAGTGAGAGCCTGTTCAGCCACATCAATGCACTGAATGACTTGCAACTAGAAGAATTGTAAACTGGTTAGTACCTCCATTACTAAACTCTCTGTCTAAGGCATGTGCTTTCTAGAAGACCCCAGAGTCCAAGCTTCTTACCTTCTCCAAAAACACAGGGATAGCATCAACAACTACTGCCGAGGAGCGAGGAAGTGCTTCCATCATGTAGGTTAAGGCTCGACATGCATGGTTCATCTGTTGTTAAATGACATTTTGACATGCATATCATATGGAAGGGACTTTTGAGAAAATATAAAATAATGCAGTACTGCAAATATGGTATCAATTATTGCTGGGTCCTAAACAAAGTATAGTGTGAAATTTAAGACACAAATTAAGACTTCCCCCTTCGAGCTTCTCTGTTTGGATTAAGAGCTGGATCTTTTTCTTAACATTCAAATAAGAAGCTCTGTAGGCTAGCACACAGTCAAGCAACTAATTTAAAGAGATTGTTCACCTTTGAGTTAATGTTTAGTAGGATGTAAAGAACGCTATTTTGAAACAATTTGCAATTGGTTTTCATTTTTTTTCTTTATTATTCGTGGTTTTTGAGTTATTTAGCTTTTTATTCAGCAGCTCTCCGGTGTGCAATGTCAGCAATGTGGTTGTTAGGGTCCAAGTTACCCTAGCAACCATGCATTGATTCAAATAAAAGACTGAAATATGAATAGGAGAGGACCTGAATAGAAAGATAAGTAATAAAACATAGCAATAACAGTAGATTTGTAGATTTCAAAAGCATTTCTGTTTTTAGATGGGGTCAGTGACCCCCATTTGAAAGCTGGAAAGTCGGAAGAAGAATGCAAATAATTCAAAAACTATAAAACATATATAAAGAACCACCAAATATGCATCAAGCAAAGTATATCAATAATTGTAATAAGCAAGGGCTATGTGAATTGGGGTGTACTGTACATAAACACACTAGTTTACAATATATAGACAAAAATTGTGACTTAATCCCCAATCATATGTCCATAAGTATCCCAATATGATAAATATTCAAAACATAAAGATGTAGGATAAAAGGTAATATTTATTCATATTGGGATACTTATGGGCATATGATTGGGGATTAAATAAAGAAGACCAATTGAAAAGTTGCTTAGAATTAGCCATTCTAACATAATAAAAGTTAACTTAAAGGTGAACCACCCCTTTGACCATATTTCTGCAACAGCAATAACATTTTTAAACCAGTACATCAAAATGAGTATCACCAATTTTACCAGTCAAGCTTATACATGTAATACTGCTACAAGGTTGATCACTGGTTCAGTCCTGTAGCCTCAGGATCTGACTTCTGGTCCTCCCAGCCATCTCTCCAAACCATTTCTACTACTATTTTTATGTAACCTATCTTCCACTGTATTTTTAACCTGTATCTTGCGAAACAACAGTAATAAGAAACAACAGTGATAATAATTTCACCTAAACAAATGAAAGAGGCCAAAAACTGCTTAAATTATTTAATTTAAATCTCATATACCATTAATACTTACAATATCAAAATTGTGCTCCATCTGCAGCAGTGTTATCTGAAGAAGAAAAACAAGAATCACTGGGTTTAGCAGAACAAGTGAATCGGCTCATTTTAGAAAGTTTGCAAATTGCAGCATTGGGGTTTGTTGCTTACAGGAAACAAAATAAATGCATGAATTATTTACAGATTTGGCCAAAACCCATATTGTTTTCCAGGAACTGCCATGTGAAAAACAAATTCTGTATTTGCATCATATTCTGCATGAGCAAACATTAAGGGGGTTATTTACGAAAACCTGAATCTTTCTGGTTGGGGTTTTTAAAAGGGAAAACATTTTTCGTGGAGAAAAAAAACCCTCAAATTTTTTATTAAACCCCCAATGCTGCTAAAAGTCTGAAAATACTTCATCTCGAACCTGCCAAGCTCATATAGAAGTCAATGGCAGATATCACAATCTGCTCTGGGTTTCTTACTATACTCCTAATAATATGTGATTTTCAAACGATAGTCTGAAAAATCCACCGTTTTCGGGAGTCAAAATGGAAAAAATTGTTACGATTTGAATTTTTTTTTTTTCACAATATTATCGAGTCTTTTCCCACACCAACTTTGTTGAGTGATTGTATTACTGAATAAGGAAAATTGGGGATGGGAGTTTGGTCGAAGTTGTTTCAATAAAATGTGACCATTACCATTTCTCACTGGTAAAAAGGCATATATCCTTATAGATGTGCCCAGATACATGGCAGAAAGGTCTGTAAAAGCCCTTTCAAAGAAGGCCCTTTCACTTTTCACCCTCAGGACTAGGGCTGAGTTGTTTGGTTTGGTTCAAGTCTCTTTGAGGTCCAACATTTGGCCACGGTACCACTTAGCTTTTAATAAAATTGCTCACATGAAAAAACAGAGGTACAAAACCATTCAGTCATTGCACCAAAGGTACCTTAAAGCAGTAAATACCTATTCTCTAAATTTCACCCTTCAACACAAAGTAGACATACTTCCTACATTTCACCCAGTTGGGGGAGATTAGTCACCTCGAAGAAGAGATGTCGCTGGATGACTAATCTTCCCGAATCTGACCATATATCGCTGCCCTAAAGTACAGCACTTCATAATATTTAGTGCCCGTTTTTCACAGCAATATGATGAAATGGCCACTACACTTTCTCTTACCAGTGCTGGGACAACACTTTTCACTGGGAACCCACCCAACGTCTCTTCATTTCCCATCACCAGTAACTGGCACATCTCAATGACTGCCTGGAGCTGCTGGCTCTCATCTGTTGCTTGGAGGCCCTGCAGCAGTTGCTGTGCCTTGGAGCCTACAGAAGAGAATACAAACAAGTAATACACACAGTACAAGAACCTATTTATGACCTCAATGCAAATCCGTAGATTTGGCAGTTATACGTGCCATAAGCATCATAATATTACTAAAGAGAGCTGCCTGCAAAAATCTCATACTATATATTTTCTTTATGCGCATACATTTATTTTGACTACAAAAAGTCATGTATGCAAAAAAAAAAAAAAAAAAAAAAAACTAAGACACCACAGTCATAGCTAAATGTCCTTTTTGAAATTCATATGAAAACTTAGTGTGCTGTAAAAAAGTATAATCTGAGACAAATTGCAGCTGGCCTTCAATTTTTATTTTTGCATTTTTTTTCTGATGATTCATTCTCTTATTTCTGAATGACATTTAAACTTGTTTTGAGCTATAAGAGTTATTGAAAAAAAAACACTGGCACATAGACAGAAGGGCAAAAAATTGGAACCTGTAAATAAAAGGGGTTGTTCAACTGAAATTAACTTTTAACATGATGTAGAATGATATTCTGAGTCAATTTACAATTAATCTTTTTAATTAGTTGTGTGTTTAATCTTCTCCGAAGTGAAATTTTAGTAGCCATCTGGTTGCTAGGGTCCAAATTAATAGGAGATGGCCTGATAAGAAAGGCAAGTAATAAAAAGTAACAGTAACAATGAAACTGTAGCCTCGAAGAGTAACAGTTTTTTTGCCCCCATTTGAAAGCAGGAAAGAGGCACAAGGTGGCACCAAAAAATTCAAAACCTATAAAAAAAAATCCAGAAATGTCTAACAATATACGTCACTATAAAAATCTTTCCATTCCTGCATATTAATTAGAACAGTATTAGAATGTCCATTCACTACAGTTATTTATTCACACTAGTGAGAGATGAAACTAAAGTAATTAATACTTACTAGCCCCACTTCCAATAGTCCGATGGAAGAGCTGGGACATCCTAGGTCCAAGGGGTCCAAAGAGGTGGGGAGGAAGACCTCGGGCCTCCAGAAGAGCTGCGTGATTCAGGAAAAAAGTTAAATGAATTTGATATTTAAATAGTACTACAATACCAGAAAATATCATGGTCATGATGCTTCTCCTAAGAGCAAATTTTTTATGCAGTGCTTCTCTGGTATGGGAGTACCTCAATTTAATTCTGGTAAGAAATTTAAATAAAGAACAAATAAGGTAAAACAAAGTTGTCACGGTTCATAACCGACCTATATACTGTATCTTTAATACATAATAAGTCTAGCATACTAAATAAGAATACAGGAAAGATTTATTAACACTGACATTCGATGACTGGATGAAGTCATTCCAGAGGAGAATGGGTGAATAATATTTCTGTTGCTTGGTTTCCCTAAAAGTGTTTCAATAATCAGTGTAAAGTTGGAAACACATAATATAAAAAGATCAAACTTGCCATTGTTCCTGTGTAAGGGCAGGGCCTTTACTTGAGCATTCTGAATGATGAACGGAAGCATTCAGACTACACTGCTCAGAATTAAACATCCCACTTCACACTGACTTATTTAAATACTTGTGATTGCCAGCCTCCGCCAGTTGTAATGAGGGGCGTGGGCAGTTATATAGGTACAGACTGTTTGTAAATTACGGTTGGGCACGCTTCGACACAAATTATGCACAGGTCTGTCCCTTCACCATCTTACCCTTTCTGTTCAGGTATTACTTGCAACTGAATCTAGATGCTTAGACTTTGCATGAGCAGCATTATAAAGGAAATTTAACTGTACTGCACATCATAAGTCCCTTTAAAAGCAAGAGATACCTGGGAAGGAAGGGCAAAGATGTCATTGCTTAAGACAGCCGGCACTGGCTGTAGTTTCTGAGAGGGTGCACTGTCTTGGGGGGAAAAGTTAGAGGTTTCACTGGGGGTACGTTAAAATTGGCAGTGGACTTCCCTTCCCTTGTCCAACACAGGACTTGCGTAAGAATGCTCTTACAGTGAAAAACTTGGGGGTACAAACGGTCACTGAGATAGCTAAACAATAAATAATAGCATAGTAAAGGCTTAGAAACAGACTCAAGTATCCAAATAGGTTTATTGTCTGTTCTACTGTACTACCTGACTGAGCAAATAAAATATTCATTATGAAGCAAATATTTTTTTAAGAAGGTACGTTTACAAAGATGAATTTGTACCTTGAAGACGTCCCATTTCAGAGTCATCGCTCTCACTCTCCCCAGAGGTAGTCATCCCAACTGCACCTGCTACAGAGCTAGAAGCTAAAGAGAAATAGAACCAATACAAAATTAATAACTTACGTACACAGCCATTTGTATTTATTTTCATTTTAGTAGTTTGTTATCTTACCCCTCCCTAAACTACTCCCATTACTGCATTAAACCAGTTCATCCATTTGTGCTACACTTTCTCCAGACCACTGTAGAAGTTTGTAATTTAGAGGGGTATTAGAGGAGCATTAATTAGGTTAGCGAGGTATACGCAGTGCAGAATGACAACGGTACCTACTTTTACACATTTGTCAAACTTTCCCTACCCATTACTATCTATGAAGAAAAACACTGGGTTAGTTGTGTCTACAGTGTAGATTTTAAATAAGCAGGGCCCCATTTGTACATTCACTGTCAGTATGTTTGGTTTTTGTATAAAAACGGACACATCATCTCAGTTGGGACTTAATCAGAACTGTGATTATGCCAATTCAAAACTTTAACTTTATCTAATATTATTCAGTGAGACTAATAGTACAGTAAAGCCCCCTGCAAAAATGGTTGAACCTGATGGACTGGTCTTTTTTACACCCAATGAAACTATGTAATAGAAAACCGTTTACCACTGCTTTCACTTCCTTACATCTTAAAAGCAATTGTGGTAGAAGGGGTTGTTCACCTTCAAACGCTTTTTCGGTTCAGTTGATTTCAGATAGATAGATCACCAAAAATAAACACTTTTTCCAATTACTTTCTATTTTCTTTTAGTGACCATTTATCTAATATTAGTAAAGTTTCATTTATCGCCTCCTAAAGCAGTTGGGGGGGTCGCCGACGCTTTAACGGTTCTAAATTGATACATTTAGTTATGTATTTCTTATCTGTGAATTCAAGAGTTTCATTTAAGGCAGCTGTTAGAATTCAATAGTTGCTAATATTCCACAGATGCTGCTGTGAAATGTATCAACAAATTGTATCAACTAAATGCAGCAAATTTAAACAGTTTAAATGCACCTGGATCACTGAGCTGCCAGACTAAAATACTAGAGACAGGAACAATAAACTTTATACTAGGGAAGCACCGAATCCACTATTTTGGATTCGGCCGAACCCCCGAATCCTTCACAAAGGATTCGCTGAATACCGAACCGAATCTGCATATGCAAATTAGGAGTGGGAAGGGGAAACATTTTTTACTTCCTTGTTTTGTGACAAAAAGTCATGCGATTTACCTCTCCGCCCCAATTTGCAAATTAGGATTCGGTTTGGCCGGATGGAAGGATTCAGACAAATCCGAATCCTGCTGAAAAAGGCCGAATTCTGAACCGAATCCGGGATTCGGTGCATCCCTACTTTATACTTCAATATTGGGAAAACGGTTAAAAAAAAAAAAAAAAAAAGGATGGAAAGCAATTGAGAAAAGTCTTTGTTTATGGTGAACAATCTGATAATAACTAAACTTAAAGTTTGGAAGGTGAACAACCACTTTGATAAACTGTCCTTTTCAGTTATGTCATATGTGTGTCATTGCCATATCTCCTCTGCAGGTGACGAATGTCCTCCCAATTGGTATCCCATTGGTGATTGTGAATCGCTGATGGTAAAGCATATTCGTCTTTTAGTTTTTTGCAAAATCCACTGTATTATAGCCACCTCCATGAATGAGACAAAGCCGTTAGAGGAAGGAAGGTGCTAATTTATACCTAGTCCATTATCTTCCTTTACAATTACTCCCCTGCTTCCAGGTTGTTAGGACAGTTAAAACAAAATACATTACAACTTTATGATGGGGAAAAATGGATTTTTAAGATAACACACTTTCCTATTATTTCCTATCATTTTCCTTTGTATTGCCTATGTTACAAAGTTAAGTTGGGTTGAAAGAAGACCAAAGTCCATCAAGTTTAACCCCTCCTAATAAAACCCAGCGCACAAACAAACACACTCGCTCCAACCTCTCCACGCATTCACAAGCTATATATACCAATATCTATATTAATTGTAGATTTAAGTATCCAGGTATATATTGCCCCTTTCACGGTCATGTCATTGATCAAACTAATTTTGTTCACCAGTCACAGGTCTGTTTTATACTAAAAATGTTTACGTCTATGGCCACCTTAAGGCTACAAAAGTATTGTTATTGCCACTTTTTATCTCATCTTTCTATTCAGATCATCTCCTATTCATATTCCAGACGCTTATTCCACTGCACAGTTGCTAGGGTAATTTGGACCCTAGCAACCAGATTGCTAAAATTTCAAACTAGAGAGTTGATGAATAAAAAGCTAAATAATTAAAAACAAAAACCAATTGCAAATGGTCTCAGAACATCACTCTCGACATCATACTAAAGTTAACTCAAAGGTGAACAACCCCTTTAAGACTACTAATCAGGCAAGTCTGTCAGGTACACATATCTACATACACATTTCATGTTTTGTTTTCTAACATTAGACTGGTAACAAGTAATTACTCCAGTTTGCAAGTTCCCTCTAAATCAGGGGTGCCCAAACAAGGGCCAGATTTGGTGAGGTGAAAATGTGTGGGGGCCGACCATTCATCCAGACATTCTTTGATCCATTAACATTAAATTACAGGAATCAAGTAGCCGTAGCAGTAATAATTGGGCACATTAGTTAAATGATCTGCCACTTGGTCTATACTGCTGCCTGTGTGCTGAAGGTGTTAGTAATAGACACATACTGGCACGTAGTGACGCCATACTTCTTTAGTTACTGTACTGGCACATCAGTACGTCTATTGACACCTTCAGCCCTAAAGAAGTATGCGAAAACATTGCGTCACTACGTGCCAGTATGTGTCTATTACTAACACCTTCAGCACACAGGCAGCAGTATAGACCAAGTGGCAGATCATTTCACTAATGTGCCTTAATATTACTGCTATGGGATTCCTGATCGCACTGTGCTGGAGGGCCGCATTATTATTAATTTCATGATGGAGGCTGAGGGCCATATAAATTTGAAAACTGTCGCAATTGGCCCCTGGGCCGCACTTTGGACATGCCTGCTATAAATTAATAACAATGGCAGCAAGTCTTATTATTGTTATGACAAAGAAATCTCACAGCACAATGATCATTCATTTATAACATTGGGAGCAGGAACGTCTTTCCCCTAGAGAGTCTGCTCTATGTCACAATTGAACTATCAGTAAGTATACTCTGTATACCAAAGCACAAATTTTACCTGCTGCACCCTGTGCAGTCTCATCTGTACGAGCAGCTGAAGAATTTGCCCCTTCCTGGTTATCAGGATCGGCCATCTTCTCCTGTCGGCGAGCTTCAGCCGCTGCTCGCTTGCCAAGGCCAGAGCCTCGCCGACTGCAGCCCAAAACAAAATCAGTGAGGAATGGGCAATCATGATTTATTCATATATTTATAAATTCATTTAATTCTAATGCACTTATTAAGCGAATTTAAAGATGTACGATTGTTACAAAAAACGTTATACAGGTATGGGACCTGTTATCCAGAATGCTGGGGACCTGGGGTTTTCCAGATAAAGGATCTTTCTGTAATTTGGATATTCATACCTTAAATCCACTAGAAAGTCATGTAAACATTACATAAGCCCAACTGTCATCAGTTATAAACAGTGAGTTCTGATGTGATTTCTGTCACATGACTCACTGAAATTCGTGTATTATAATAAATAAAGTACCACCAGTTGCAAAATACGAGGATATTAGAAGTTACCTCGGAGTTCCATGACCTGTATAAGAACACTCAGCCTTCGGCCTCGTGTTTTTATATGGTCATGAAACTCCTCGATAACTGATAATATCCTTATATTTTACAAAAGGGGGTACTTTATTTACTATATAATGGAGTCTGTAGGAGACAGCCATTCCATAATTAGGAGCTTTCTGGATAACAGGTTTCCGGATAACGGATCCCATACTTGTACTAGGGTTTGAGAAGTTTAGAGTTTCAACCTGGTGCTAGCACAGGAGCCCGTGGTCTTTTGGCGTGTGCTCCGCCGCAGGCTGGGGAGCTCAGCGGGTGGCGACTCACTGCGCTTCTTAGTAGATTTTCTTAAGTCTGGGACAAAGGAATAGGGAAAGATTTTAAAAAGCTAATTCCCAAATACCACTGTATTTCTGTCAAAGAAAATAATATTTATATGGACCAGGAAAATTGCTGCTCCCAAATGACACTGCAGTAAATTACCTAAGTAATTACCGTTCCATATTTTGTGTTACAACCTGGAATTGAAATGGATTTGTTTTCTGACGTAACATTTGAATAACGACATATTTAACACTTGGAAGATGCAAAACAATTTTTATTGCACCATAAAACTTCAAACAAAAAATGGTCTATAAAAAAGGAACAGATAAACTTCAACGGATTCATTCGTTCCAATAAAACTGAACAGGTGCAAATTTTGGAAACCAAAATTTTTTTAGGCTGCATAAACCTTAAGGTCTGCAGCGGTACAAGCGATGCCTTCATAAAACGCATAAGTACTTTACTATTTTTAAGGCAAGTAGTTGCAAAGTCCATTTTTTTAAAATGAGAAACTATTAGCATAACACCGTTATTTTATTTGTTTGTTTGTTTATTTGTTTGTTTTTTATACGCTTTCATCCATGGTATAAAAAGGCACAGTTGCTGTTAGTACATAAAACCCCAGCAAACCTTATAGTATGTACATTGGTGAATGTCAAAGTATCAAAATCATATAAGGGTAAAAAGTTAAAAAACAAAAAAAAGATAGGATAGTAATAGAACAATATCAATAGCTTTTACAGTTGCAATGTCACGGAAACATTGTTGATTGCACTCTAAACTGAATATGTATTGAAAACATCAAGAGAAGAGAAAATGGTAACGGCTTCTGGGGGTCACTTTTTACTAAGTTAAAATGAAAAGCAAGACTCCTGTCTGAGTTTGGATGTCTATAATCCAGCCATGGTCACTAAATCCTCAACATTTTTTGGGATAGCTGGCACACAGAGAGATTTGTTGTCCACTGGAAATCTGTGCTACCTGCAGGCAACACACCTTCTTAAAAAATATATAAGCATTGTGACACCAATGTAAAGGCATTTTCAAAGAAGAAATCTGCATCAAAACTGTCCCAACATTGCAACTTTTCTGAAGAAAAACCGACCATGTGCCAATAAATGTGCCTCTAAAGTAGTACAGCAACAATGCTACACAACAATAAATTACACAGGAAGTCAGTTACTACATTCAGGGTTAGTCTTTACCCTGTTTAGTACAAGCAACTAATATAGCTCTTCTTTAAAACTAAAGGCAAAAATTCTGCTTACCAGAAGCACTATATTCATTAAATATATACATATACATATATATACATATACATATACATACGCTGCCCATTTAACCCTGGTGCATACAGACATTTTTGCCATCTATGGCAGACACTGACAATAGCCTGAAATCTGCTCAACTGCAAACAGAAAAGTTATGCAGTTCAAATTCCTTGAGAACAGAAGCAATCGAAAAGGAAAGGCCTTTGGGCTCAAAATACTCTTATTTATTTCAGATCATATCAGTAGGTTTTCAGATTGGATTTTGGCCCTCCGAGTTTGATGCAATGCTCATTGTTTGCCTATGTACGGTGGCAAATAGATCAATCAAGTGATACCTGGCCGAATATAGGGCATTTATCAATCAGGAAGGGTGTGATCCTCAATTAAAGGGGTTGTTCACCTTCCAAACACTTTTTTCAGTTGTTTTCAGATTGTTCACCATAAACAAAGACTTGTTTTCAGTTGCTTTCCATCTTTTACTGTTTTCCCAAAACTGAAGATTAAAGTTCCTGTTTCTGTCAGGCAGCTCAATGATCCAGCAGCATCTGAACTGTTACAATTTGCTACATTTAATTGATACAATTTCTCAGCAGTATCTGTGGAATATCAGCAACTATTGTATTAATTGTAACAGCTGCCTTTAAAGGAGAAGGAAACCTAGTCAGCGCAAAAACCCTCCCCCCCTCCCGTGTGTTGCCCACCCTCCCTCCTCCCCCCTGGCCTACCCGTCCCGCTGGGCAAATGCCCCAAACTTGTTACTTACCCTTCTGCGCAGGTCCAGTCCACGGAGTTCACAGGCGACATCTTCTTCCACACGATCTTCTTCCTGCTTTGAACGGCGTTTTGGCGCATGCGCAGTAGGAGCATTTCACCGGTACGATCTACTGCGCATGCACCAAACGTCACTACGTTTTCCGTGTCTTCGTGACTTTTGGCGCATACGCAGTAGATCGTACCGGCGAAATGCTCCTACTGCGCATGCGCCGGTCAAAGCAGGAAGAAGATCTTGTGGAAGAAGATGTCGCCTGTGAACTCCCTGGTCTGGACCTGCGCAGAAGTGTAAGTAACAAGTTAGGGGCATTTGCTCAGCGCAACGGGTAGGCCAGGGGGGAGGAGGGAGGGTGGGCAACACACGGGAGGGTTTTTGCGCCAACTAGGTTTCCTTTCCCTTTAAGTTAAGATCGCGTGGAAGAAGATGGCGTCGGTGAACTCCGTAGACTGAACCTGCGCAGAAGGGTAAGTAACAAGTTAGGGGCATTAGGGTAGGCATGGGGCGGAGGAGGGTTTTTGCGCTGACTATGTTTCCTTCTCCTTTAATGAAAAGTTTTGTCGCCGGCGCTGAACGCTTGCGAAGTTGCGCTAGCGGGAACTTAAATTTCAATGGACGTTTATGTTGCACCAAATACAGTACATCACACAAGCGAAAATACGTCTGGCGTCAGAGTGCGAAGTTGCGCTAGAGTATCTCCTTCGCTAGCGTAATTATGCCAGCGCCCGTTAGTAAATTGGCAAAGTGCCGAAATGACGTCGCCCTTTAGCAAATTTTCCCCCGTTAGTTACACCATCAAAACCACTGCTGGCTTCAAAGTGGAGGATGAAGAGAGTGATTAGGGAAATTGCTATCATTCCGACGATTCTTATTTACCGTGCTGGATATCCCTGCAACTATAGGAGACCTGAACCCAAAAAAGTCCAGAGAGCTCTGGATTACTGGAAGGAAATGAGAGATGATAAATTAACTCCCTTGCTTATATTGCTTTATCTCAGGTACGTCGACTTCAACCCTCATTCATCCTTTAAGGGGAACACCACAAAAAAATAACTTAAGCTTTTTGAAAAGTAAACATAATTTCAAGCACCTTTGAAATATACATTAAAAATGATGCAGACTTTTCATGATTTTTAATGGTTTGGCCTAACCCCCTGTTGCCTGCTGATATGTCTAACTACTGTTACTTTGTATCAGCAGCTATATGTCCTCAGCCTGCATCCTACAAACCCCACAATTCCCTGCACACATGATTTCAATAAGGAACAGAACATCACAGTGCAATGAATTGTGGGTTATGTAGTTCCTGCATGCTGTCTGTAAGCTGTGAAAAATTTGTCACCATTTGTAACATCAGTGTTTAGTCCCTCCTTTGCTGCCAGGAAAATGATACAGAAAGAGAAGAACTGTTAAACAGCTGGATTTCAGCACAAAAAATGGCATTTATTCATACTTTTTGAAGAAACAGTAACTGTGATGGGTATATTAGGGGTTTCTGTGTTATATAGGCCCAAATTTCAGTTTGGAAGCCAGAGTTCCCCTTTAACTTCTTGGGGCCTCCTACTGTGTAAATATCCTAATTAGTGATGGGCGAATTTGTACCATTTCACCGGAAAATTCACGAATTTGCAGCGAAATTCTCGAAACTGTGAAAAATTTGCAAAACGCATTGAAGTCAATGGGCGTCAAAATTATTTTGACGCGTGTCAATTTTGACGTCCGCGACAATTTTAATATGTGAGCCTATTTTGTCCAAATGCATTAAAGTTAATGAGCATTCGAATAATTGATGCGGCAGGTTTATTGCCAGCAAATTTTTGGTGCAGTTTCGCAAATTTATTCTCCGGCAGCAAAAAGCAGAGATTCCATGCCAATTCGTGCCTGGCAAACAGGCCAACAGGCTAAAGATGCACCAGGGAAAACAACCAAAGTTTTTTGAACAACATGCAGAGAGAGTATAAAACTTCTAGATTGTAAACTCTTTTGGGCAGGGCCCTCTTCACCTTTTCTACTGGTTTATGGTCACTATGCATGTAATTTTCTAAGTTCTTTGTATAAACATTTTTATTTTACAGCCCTGTGCAATACGTTGGCGCTCTAAAAATACATAATAATAGTAATAACCGTGCCAGCACTGGTCCTTTAAAGTACTAAGAAACAGAGCTGATGAGTTGGAACCAGAGTCATGGGGTTGGAAGCAATTTTGGGTATCTGGAGTTGGAGAAACCAAAAATGTGCCGACTGACTCCTAATAACTTTAAATACAAGCACTGAAAATCAAATCAGATTTAAGAGTTTCTACGAAGAAGCAGTTCTGTTACTAAGATCAATACTTCAGTTAATTTTGGATAGTATTTTACAGCTATTCTATAGCTATATGCCAGGTTCATCCTATATAATAAAGTTTTAGTGTTTCTGCGTCCAGTCCCTGTGTCCGTGGGATTGCGCTACTGCGCATATGCCCCACGGACCTCTAGCACCCGTTAATTTAACGGGCTTAATGTCTAGTTTAATATATAAGTTGTTTTAGTTTTTCCAATTGTTTTGGTATATGTATTTTAAAGGAACAGTAACACCAAAAATGATAGCGCCCTAGAGTATTGAAAATATAATGTAATGTTGTGCCGCACTGGTACAACTTGTGTGTTTGCTTCAGAAACTCTACTATAGTTTATATGAACAAGCTGTTGTATAGCTATGGGGGCAGCCATTCAAGCTGCAAAATGGAGAAAAGGCTCTGGATACACAGCAAATAATAGTTAAGCTCTGTAGTATAAAATTGGATTCTTTAGAACTTATCTGTTATCTACTATGTATCCTGTTCTTGAATGGCTGCCCCCATGGCTACACAGCAGCTTGTTTATATATACTGTAGTAGTATTTCTGAAGCACACACACCAGTTTTACCAGTGCAGGACAACAGTACATTATATTGTCATAACTTTAAACCGTTTTCATTATTTTTTATTACTGTTCCTTTAAAGGGCATGTAAAGTCGAAAAAATAAAATCCCATTTTTACTTTCTTTAATGAAAAAGAAACCCATCTCCAATATACTTTAATTAAAAAATGTGTACCATTTTTATAAGAAACCTGACTGTATGCAGTAAAATTCTCCCTTCATTTACTGCTGTGGATAGGAATTGTCAGATGGTCCCTAACTGCTGAGCAGGGAAACAATCAGACTTATGAACATCAGGGGGCGCCCCCGCCTTACTTCCCAGCCATGCAGAATTCAAGTATCTTTGTTTACGACGATTCCTAAGCAGCCCAGACCACACGGAGCATGTGCACAGTCTTAGTCTTGCAAAGATGTTTAACAAAGTTACAAGATGGTGACCCACTGTAGCCAACTTTGAAAGCATAAATTATTTGTTTGATTAGGCTTGTGGTGCAGTAAGTTCATGTTTATATTTAGTATACAAAATACAGCATTTCTAGCCTTATTCTATTTTAGACTTTACATGCCCTTTAACTTTGATTTTGTTTTAGAATTACCAAAGGATGTGGATAGGATAAATATGTATAAATATATAAGGGGATCATATAATAATCTCTCTAATGCTTTATTTACTAGAAGGTCCTTCCAGTAGACACGAGAGCACCGGTTCCGATTAGAAGAAAGGAAGTTGCGGCTAAATATTTGGAAAAAGGTTTTTACGGCAAAGTTGTGGAATTCTCTCCCTGAATAAGTCACACTGGCTGATACATTAAATAGCTTTAAGCTTTGCATTTAATTAAGGGAGAACATGCAGGGTTATGGAAGATAGCGCATAGTACAACTTGATCCAGGGACTGGTCAGACTGGCATCTTAAAAGTATGTTGCAAATTAGAAAGGCTTCAATTTTTTTGCCCTCCTCTGCATCAACTGCCAGCTAGGCATGTAACATATAGGCATAAAAGGTTAAACATGATGGATATGGGTTTTTTTTTTTTCAACCTAACTTACTATGCTACTATGTAAACAAATGTTGACAAGTTCCAATGAAAAATAGAAAAGATGTTAAGTAACCTTCTAGACTCATCCCAATATTGCTTTTACTATCAAAAAAAAGATTTATTTTCCAATCCCCACAGTCAGGCGTTACCTTATGCTGCTGAACTGAAAACCACTGCTTTAAACAGTGACTGATATATGAAAGGGGTTGTTCACCTTCCAAACACTTTTTCCAGTTCACTTGTTTTCAGATTGTTCCCCAGAAATAAATATTTTTTTCAATTACTTTCCATTATTTATTTTTTATTGTTTTTACAAAATCTAAGTTCAAAGTTGAATGTTCCGTTCTCTGGTGTTTCAGTCTGGCGCAGACTCTAAACGGTTACAATTTTGCAACATTTAGTTGATTTCTCAGCAGCATCTTTGCAACATTTAGTTGATTTCTCAGCAGCATCTGTGAAATATTAGCAACTATTGCATCAATTATAACAACTGCCAAATGTATCAACTAAATGTATCAATTTAGAACAGTTTACAGGGTCGGCGACCCCCCTCTCCCAGAGCTGCTTGAGAAGGTGAAAAATGACACTTTAAAACCGGTGACAAATAGAAAATAGAAAGTAATTGGAAAAAGTCATTATTTTTGGTGATCTATCTGAAAACAACCAGTTCTTTGAAGGGGAACAACCCCTTTAACTCTTTTAGGGCAATGTCACACAGGGGAACATAATGGGCACATAATGCACTGCTTCAAAAAAAAATTAGGAGCAAAAGCACCCAAACAGCTCTTTATAGATCACAAATCACTTGACTAGTACTTGCATCTTGTGCTTGTTATGCAATGGTCTCTGTTCAGACAAGTTATCACCTAAAGTACTGGAACTAGTGACTGTCCGATTATTTCAGTGTTACTGGGTTGTTCTAAATAATTTAACACCACGTTTTTGGACTACAGAACCAAATCTGACATTGACTACAGATATTTATGGAAAGAAAAATAAATTCAGTTTAACTTTAACTTACTTGCTAGTTTTGCCTGCAATCCAGAGGGTCCAGGTTTCGATGTCTCAGCCTTGGAAGAGCCTGGTAGAGAGAGCTTTGTTTTTGGGAGACTGACCTTTGGGCTAAAACGAGCTGCCCAATCAAATTTAGAGGAGCCACTGGTTTTAGTCTGCTCTTTTTCCCGACTGCTTCTCCGAGGACTGGGGCTGGAAGCAGACCGGGAACGTCTTGCCTTGTTCTGGTCCTTTCCTTGCTTTACACGGGCTCCTGGAGGTGCTGCAGAGACAGAGGCAACAGCAGAAGAGGAGGAAGATGTTGAAGCAGAAGAAGATGAATCTGTGATGTTGCTACACCCAGCTTTGGCTGAGGTGGCCGGTTTTGAAGCCAGCTTGGTTAGTTTTGGAGGTCTTTCTTCTTCACAGGTCGATACAACGGCCGTGGTACTGCTTTTTACACAAGATGAGAGTTCTTTCCTTTTTCTTTTAGGTAATGGGGATGTGCCTTGGGATCCACCCTTCCTGCCGTGGGCTTTGCTTGTTGATGGCAATGATGCAGAAGGAACCGGCTGCTCTTGGCTGCCCTGTCTCTTCTTGGCTTTATTATTCGGTCGCCTCGTAGCGGAGGAGGACTCAGCGTGCTGAATGGCTTTGGACTTTTTAGCAGAGCTGGGAGAGTTGGTCCGACTGCGATCTGGACTAGCACTGCGTTTTACA
The DNA here is from genome assembly GCA_038501925.1 of Xenopus petersii. NCBI lineage: Eukaryota > Metazoa > Chordata > Amphibia > Anura > Pipidae > Xenopus > Xenopus petersii. The sequence continues at coordinate 27,471,511 of CM076681.1, read as the reverse complement.
CCACGGGGGTTGTCTTTCTTGGGTCTTTGAGTCTCTGAGGTGTTTATTTGCTCGGTATCCTCTGGATTTGGTAATAAATTAGAAGAGCTATAGCCCCTGATGAAAAATAAAGTTATAGGTATTACTTTTGTGCTAAAAAAAGTCTCATCTTTAATGACTTTAATCAGCAAAGTTCTATATGTACTACGATGGCACCGGATAGGATCTAAACAAGTAACAAGGAAGTGTCTTAGATATCAAACTGAGTTGGTAAGCAAGTGTTTTAACAAAAAATTATTTAGGAGCACAGAATAACAATGTTACTTTTTGTATTATAGTGTGAAGTCTTCTAGTTTTGTCAGATTTTTTGATGCAGAAAAAAAAAATCGACCTATTAAAGAATCTAGTCCTCCATTATTAGTCTGGTTAAGACAAAAATCTAAATAGTAAAAGAACCTAAGATCCTACAAAATCTACATTCTGCTTTCAACTACTGCCATTCTCTAATTCTGCATTTATGCAGTAATCCCTTGTCTATCAGTAGCAACCACAACAAGCATATTCATTTACAGGTATTGGCATGAAAAGTCATCCTCATGCACCAAACTACAGCCGTTAAATCATCAAACTAGTTTGAATATATCCTTTACATGAGATTGTAACGGGAGGTGAGTATATATTAGTAGTTATAATGGGGTTTTAAAAAAAAGGCATTTGCAATCATTTAAATTGCAATAACTCATGAAAACAGGCAATCTGAAGGTACTTCATGTTTAGCGCTTGCAAGAAAGAGGATTAGATAGATAGCACAGAAAATCCTTCAAAGACATTTACAACAAAGGGTAAGGGTAACGATCTACCCTGGAGGGTTTCAAAGATGAAGTTAAGTTTAACTCAAAAAATAGCAGACAGCATACATTTTTCTGAGCGTTTTTAATATTGTATTTTTAATCAGGAGTTTCTTCCCCTCCCGTCTCTTTTTTAGGAGAAGGGTAATTATTAAGGGATGAATCGAATTCCCTGGTGTGCTGAGCTTAACACGGAAACGTGAAATAAATAGGTTCAGTTCAGGTACACATTTTACAGGTAGACATTTGAATACTGGTTTATTGATTTCAACAAATAAAGGCGAATATTTTTCATGTAAATTGTTTCTTACTCTGGTGCATTGAAACCTGTGGCAGAAGGAGAGGGATAAATAACAAAAATAAATGTATGCAGTCTATTATTTGCAATTCTCGGGACCTGCACAGTATGAAGCAGTGTTTTTGGCTATTACATTAGACATCTGTTTACCCCTAGCCTTTATAGTTTATATTTAACTATATTGAAGACATGTTTTATTTTGCACCGTCTATTTACCCAGTTTAAATTTTACACTGAACTGTTCCTTTAAGGTAGCAGAAATTTCAAAAAGCAGTCAAAATGAGTAGAACAGGGCAAAGAGGAAAGACATAAGATAATGAAATATTTCTAAATAATAGTGTGTGTGTGTGTGTGCGCAGTACATCCAAAAACAAATACCTTGTAGTACCTCCAAGAGCAGAGAAGTAAAAAAAGGTTTACCAGGTCTTACACTGCCAGAAAAGAAGATCACTTTTCCTAAACAGTACACGTTCTATATTATGGTTATAGTTTATTTTAGGGATGCACCGAATCCAGGATTCGGTTCAGGATTCCGCCTTTTTCAGCAGGATTCTCATTCCTATGCAAATTAGGGGCGGGGAGGGACTTTGTCACAAAACAAGGAAGTAAAAAATGTTTTCCCCTTCCCACCCCTAATTTGCATATGAAAATTCGGATTCGGTTCGGTATTTGGCCAAATCTTTCGCAAAGGATTCGGGGGTTCGGCCAAATCCAAAATAGTGGATTCGGTGCATCCCTAGTTTATTTATAGTATAGTTTCATAATGTTCTTTGCACTGCATTCTGCAACTTCCAACATTACAATTTGAGGAATTATTAAAAAAAAAAATGCTCAACTGTAATACTATTTCTGCTTTTTCAATCTTAAAATCGATACCGACAGATTGCTAAAAAATCATAGGAACGTGTCCGTATCTAGGAGCTGCTGCACGACGAAAATTTTTAACTAAAGGCCCTCCTAAAGCCACCCTCAGCCCCGCGAACCTTCGTTAACCTGACCCTCCTAAACAATCTTCTGTATTGTTTCAGTGACGCTGGCCTGGGGGTGGCACGATTCTTCCATAGGCTAATTACAAATAAAGACTGGACTTCAGACTATGGAAGGATCTCTCCGCCCCCAGCCCAGCTTCACTAAAACAACACAGAAGATCCATTAGTGGCAGAGGGTCAGCTTCACAAAGGTTTGCGGGCGGCTTTTAGAGGAAAATATTTGGCGCGTAGCACCTCCTTGCTATGGACACGTTCCAATGATTTTTATAGGAAAGGGTTGGTATCGCTTTAACGTCAGAAACTGTTTTGTAAGAGCAGTCTAAAAAATACACTCCCCAAAGGACATATACATAAACATGAGTCATTAAAAAACATGCAGGCCACTTTTTTAAAATCTTTTTTTGGGGGGGGGGGTCGTTTTCAAATTTACAATATACTTTACAGTAGCGATATGCGGTTCGAGAAAAACGTGCACACCTGCGCGGGTATATAAATAGTCATTGGACAGCGAATCTATTGGGATACATAAAGTTTCTGCTTTTTTGAAAGATTACTTAGTAATGATGTATAGAACCAGTAAAAAAAATGGAACATATCAATAAAAACATTTACAATGAATCTGTAATGTTACCTTTTAGAGCTGTGTCCTTTGGATGGGCCAGAGGTTGTATTAGACTGCACTTTGGGGGTCTTAGAATGAGATTTTCTGCTCTCAGGAAGGCTATGGGTCTGTTTCTCTGCCTGTTCTAAATAGGATCTGTAGCCAATAAAAACATACCAAAAGACAAGTGTATCAGGAAGGAAAAAAAATCCTGATGAAATTCAAGGAGAATGCTTGTGCCAAAGTAATATTAAATCTTTGCATTTGCCAGCATTGCTGAAGATGCAGTAAAGCAACAACTCAAGAACTAGGTATTTTCTGACATTTCAAAGGTAGTGATATTTGAAACAAGGCTGCAATATCAATACACAATTTGCGTAAAGCTAATTTGGTACTTATCGTTTTTAAGTAATATGTATTGTCTGCTCAGAGCTGGTAAGGCCTTTGTGGAGGAAAAAAAAACAAACTTTTGACAATCAATTTTTTTATACTATGCCTTAGATTAGAGAGGCTGAAACCCTAAATGCAAAAATACTGGGTTCGGGGTGGTTAACGCTGCCACAATATTGGCAGTTTTTTCAAACAAAACAACCAAGGAGAAACACTGGATAAAACAAATAGTATATATATATACAGATAATTATATCTACAGAAAATTATATCAACAAGAGTGGGGAAGTGAGACGAAAGGCATCTGAGAGACATAGAGAGAGGCTCCTGCCCTGCTGCTATACCCCTCTACCATGTCATGTTTGTGTAACAAAGAGAGAGGAATAATGAAGTATAACTAAGAATTTATATACAGATCATATTGCCAGGTCAGGGAAGTTTCCAGGGCAGGTAGGCCCTGTGTCCCACAGAAGTTTGAAGAGAAAGGTAACACAAAATTCCTTTTTCTCTTCCAGAGTTCTGAGGGACACAGGGACCATGGGAACATGAATCTGTCTCAAAACGTTGGGAGGGAGGAAGCAGGTCTTCGTATAGAGAACTGCAGTCTGCATCACCTTCCTACCAAAGTGTGTATCAGATGCTGCAAAGCAAATTTTGTAAAAGATTGTATGGGGGGGGCAAGTGGCTGCCCTACAAAATTGCTCAGCTGAAACCAGATTCTTGAAGGCCCAGGACGTGCTGATTCTCCTGGTACCATGAGTCCTCACATGATGGGGTGTGGACTTCCCTTGCAGCACATATGCCTTGAGGATCACCTCAGGTTTTGGATGGCTTGGCTTGGCTTGAGAAGGTAGAACAAACAGGGATGATGTGGACCTAATATCTTTGGTCATTCCAGGTAAAACTGGAGGGTCCTGATTGGGTCCAGATAGTGGAAAGCAACCTCCTTGGAAGTTTGTGGCTTTGGGGTAGAGGTGAGAATAGTGATCTCCTGATTTATGTGGAAGGCGGAAATTACTTTCGGAACAATTGAAGGCACCGTTCACTGGACAGCCCTGTCCGGGTGGAAGACAAAGAATGGTTTCTGGCATGAGAGCACTCAATGCAGACACCCTCTTTGCAGAGGCAATGGTTATGAGCAAGACTATCTTCCAAGTGAGTCAGGAAAGAGGAACGGAAGCCAGTGGTTCAAAAGATGGACCTTGCAATGCTGCAGAGACCAGGTTACGATCCCATGGAGAGAAAGAGTCCCTGTAAGGAGGGGCAACATGAGCTACCCCTTGAAGGAATGTGCGAACATCTGGCAGGAGGACCAGACATCTCTGGAAGAATACAGAAATTTCAGGGAAGTCAATGATAGTCCATTATCAAGGTCTGTGTGCAGGAAGACGATGAAGCTTTCTCTTCAATGTCATGGTACAAAAGACTTGGGCAAAGAATCCCTTGCTCTGAAAAATGTGGGTTTCAATAGTCAAGCCATCAAATCAGGAAGGCCAGATTGGGATGGAGAATGGGACCCTGGGAGAGGAGATCTGGAACTGTTGGGAGGTGTCACGGTTTTTCCATTGTGTCCCTAGGTTGAAAAACCAGTGCAGTTTTCCCTCCTGATCCTTTTTATTACCCTGGGAATGAGGGGTAGGGGAGGGAATATGTACGTCAGTTGAAAATTCCAGGGTGTCATGGCCACATCCACTGATAGGGCCATCGGTCCCTGCAGTGAGCCATGAAGCGTGGAACTTTGTGTTGGACTTCGATGGCATGAGATCCACCTCTGGTACCACCCACCTGTCAATGATGGACTGGAAAACATCTGGGTGGAGAGACCATTGACCTAGGTCCAGACTTTGGCGCTGAGGTAGTCCACTTGCCAGTTGGAAAGACCGGGGATGTATATTGCTTGTAGCGTTGTGACTTTCTGTCCATTCAGGAATTTAACCTACTTTCGTCAGAGCTTGACGGCTCCTGGTGCCCCCTTGATCATTGAGAGAGTGTTGTGAGACTGGGCTTTGGTGGCTTCTCCCTGCAGCTGGTCCTGCCAATGCCAGAGGGCTAGTCAGAACACTCGTATGCAGGATCTGCAGGATGTCGATTGGGAGGACCATCGACCATGTAACATCTAATTGTCTAAGATCGTTTCCCAGTCCTGAAGGCTGGCATCTGTGGTGAGGAGTAACTGTGGCTCTAGTAATGTTCTCAAGATGTTCTCAAAGGTGCGGAGCTTCAAGTACCACCTGTATATCCCAAAACCACACACCAACTCATTTGAAATTGTGTATTCCACACTACAGGAGAACTACATAGCAGTCCATTGATGCAAAGGAGGAAAGGTATAACCAAAGATTTACAAGGTTGTTGAGTATTGTGACCTATGCTGGAACTACAGTCTACCTATTTGACCATTGACATTATTTATTAAGGATGTCAAGTTAAATGTCCTAGGCGGTATCTCATACCTCAGTTAAAATCATACAGCATACTAAATCTTCTGGAGTAGGTTATGTTCTGAAATACAGGATGATCCCTGAGAAGATTTCTTATATTTCAAGTTGAAATGATAAAATTTAACATGAAATAACACTGCAGATACCAGGAACAGATACAAAGGACCACTGCATGCAGAGACCTGAAGATATTTGTGCAAAAAGTTATTAGTTGGCTGCTTCTTGGATGAGATGACGGTCCCTGGGAAATTTTGTTGCATTCAGTATTCATGTCCAAATACTTAAAAAACAAAGTCACAAACGAATAATTGTTCATCTTTATGTGCAAGACAGCATGCCCGTTTTGATTTTCACAGTCACAGACGCTCTTCTATTTGTAACATCCACATGAAAATTCCTAGAGGCTAGGATACTCCTTAAAAGTGTAAATGGTTGGAAAATGTAAACCAGTAACTAATAAGTAAATGTATGTATACAATGAACAGACATTCGCCATTCTTTGGACACTGTTATGGCAACCTTTACATAGTACCAAAATCTTGTTTATGCGCCATAATGGGGGACCTAATGCACAGGCAACACAATTAGACCTTAAGTAGGGAAGGTTAATCGGAGGAGTGCAGAAAGTAAGCAATTGCCTGTACCTCCTTATGCCTGAGAGTACGTGCCATTAGGTAATCAGAAATCATTTTAAAAAATAATGGCCGCCCCCTGGGATCGTAGGATTCACGGTGCACACAAACATACCAAATATGTTAGGTCACATGAGCCAATTAACTGACAGAGTTCTGTCTTTTGCTTCCACACTTCTTCCTGTTTGGTAAGATTCTTTAATAATATATATATATATATATATATATATATATATATATATATATATATATACTGTTGTTCAAGTATTCATTTTTAGTTTAGTTTTCCTTTAAAGGGATACTGTCATGGGAAAAAAAAATTTTCAAAATGAATCAGTTAATAGTTAATCAGTTAATAATATCAGTAATAATAATCAGTAATAATCGGTTAATAATAATCATATATAATAATAATAATAATAATCAGTTAAACAAATGACCAGCGGCAGCTGGGAAATTGACAAAATATCTAGCCCCATGTCAGATTTCAAAATTGAATATAAAAAAAATCTGTTTTCTCTTTTGAGAAATGGATTTCAGTGCAGAATTCTGGTGGAGTAGCACTATTAACTGATGCGTTTTGAAAAAAACATGTTTTCCAATGACAGGATCCCTTTAAGTGGAGAGAAGAGGGCAATACGCTTGTGTGTCCTTAAACAGATATTTATAGCAGCAACAGTCTGCTCTATTACTAGTCAACCTGTTAATAACTGCAGAAGCTGAAACACACATCATACTGGGTGAATGTTTCTGGCTTAAAATTAGCTTGCGATGGCAACCCCCATTTTCTCACCTTCCTCCTGCAGTGTCCTCTTGCGGCTGGGCCCCAGCAGTGTTCCTCTGTGAACGTCGCAGTGACCCCCCTGGATTGCTATTAGGCCGGCTGGACATTGGCACCTCTCTCCTGAAGGGACATACCCTTTCCAGACACTACCATTCACTGCAAGAAAAGAATCACTATATTATTTTATGCATGGAGCTTCTTTACGCAACTCATCATTACTCTGTGTATAAGGTATTTCATTTGTAAATTTGTGTATCTGTTTTATTCTCCCTGCTGCCCTTAGCTGGGCACTGCACCTGGCATTTTTTAAGCTGTGTAGCTCTGCCACCACATCTCTGCAATGTCAATTGCCAGCCCTAATGGCTGGGATTCCCAGATCCACTTTACTATTCTCTATCTTGCAATGGAAGGTACCAGATTGGTTTGAGCTTTCAGGTTACACTGGCTACAAGAAGTGATGAACTAACAAATATTTGCCAAACTAGAAACAATTTTCTTGGGCGATTACAGGAAAAATATCCAGAAACAAGTTATCCAGAATACTCAATTACTAAAAGGCTGTCTCCCATAGTCTCCATTACAATAATCCAATTTTTTTAAGAATGACTTTCTTTTTCTCTGTAGTAATAAAACAGTACCTTGTACTTGATCCAGACCAAGACATAATAAATGGGGTTGTTCACCTTCCAAACATTTTATTCAGTTCAGTTGTTTTCCGATTGTTCCCCAGAAATAAAGACTTTTTTTTCAGTTACTTTCCATTATTTATTTTTGACTGTTTTTCCAAAATCTTAGTTTAAAAGTTGAATGCTCCTGTCTCTGGTGTTTCAGTCTGGCAGCTCAGTAAACACATTTTCAACATTTAGTTGATACATTTCTCAAAAGCATCTCTGGAATATTAGCAACTATTGTATCAATACTAACAGCTGCCTGTAATGAAACCCAGAGGTTCTGCTCAGCAGGGACAAAGATAAGAAATGTATCAACTAAATGTATCAATTTAGAAAAGTTTACAGGGTCAGCGACCCCCCCTCCCAGAGCTGCTTTAAAAGGTGAAA